>PNEQ01036831.1:0-90922 GCA_003012365.1 Medauroidea extradentata | reverse complement strand
ATTTATTTAGTGCAGTTATCCTTGTGCCAGCATGGCTGCATGAATATTTGGTAAGTTTTCCCGTTTCTTGCCGTCTCGAGCCCACGACGAAGAGAGAAGACTTGTGTATCTACCGCTGAACTGAGCCAGCTAGCCGAGCGAACCAATATTCGAACCCCAGGGAGATTAGAGGCAGATGTGTATTAAGTGTAGCACCACAGTGTATATATGTTCTATGTTTGTTGACAACAGCTAGTACTGGCATTTCTTTTTCTTTTTTATTTATTTTTTATTTTTACTTATTTTTGTATTTCGGCAGTATACGGCATATGTCCACAAAAACAATTCAGTGTGTAACACTAATCCATTATAAAAATCTTTCAAATATCACATGATTGTTTATATAAATTTACCAGTGTTCAAACTATAATACTTCTTGCTTACTTACATTTGTTATGTTAGATCTATGTAAATATAATTACTATTATTACGGATAAAATTTTGTAGCGTAACTGCCATAGTACGTACTGAAAAAATAACTAATTCTTAAAACAAATCAGTTAGCCTAATCCTGGTAGAAAAATTAAAAAACTTTATGTTAATACACAATTAAGTTGGTTTATTAGAAGTTGTATTATGTTTTAAGCTAAATGCATGTTTTAGTTTGTTCTGTTGTATTTGATGGAGTGCAAATTAATCTCTCCAGTCCTTGTTTTAAATTTTTGTACAAACTTTAAAATTGTATTAGTAACGTAAAATAGGATGTCTTTATATGGACTTGTACTCAACTTGTCAAAAATGGTGATATATCCATACAATGAAAAGGAATTTTTCCAACACAAGATTTTTTTTTATATATTTGGGTGCCAGAGTAGTTGACCCCAAAATATGAATAAACGTTACGTTTCACAAGTCAATATAATACAGTAATTAACTACATAGTTTTGCCTTATGACTGTACTGTGTGATTTTCTCAAATTTCCTGCAGTCTTTTTGGCTAATGAAGATGACTCCATTTTGCCTCTCAAGATATTATCTTGAAGAATTTGGGGATACTGATTATATCTTACTGACACTGCCTATTGTACATATTATTACAATAAATTCATTTCAGGGTTAGTATTTATTGCATTTGTCTTCTCACCAACCACTGCTAACCAAGCACGAAAAATCAAAGTCAATGGGAGTTTGTAGAATACTGGGACCGTGGTCTTTCTTAAATCGTGACTGAAACTCACATCCTGCTAGCTTTGTGTAAAATTTGACAACAACGTTGCGTACATGACACAGTCTTCAGAAACTGTTAACTTGAAAAAGCCATATTAATATGGAGTAAATAGTAACTTTATGCACTTCTTGTGTTATAAGAACAATGATAAAATTTTAATTGAACGTACATAAATTTTGATACCTGCCAGTATATCAATACTGGATTCATTCAGACCATTTTGTAAGGAGAGGAAAGTTGGCTTACACCCCTCCTTTCCCCCCCCCCCTCCTAATTTTACGGTAAGACAACTAAAATATTGGTAGGTAAAAATTAAGCTGGTATTGCTGTAATATTTCTTTAGTTTTTGTAATTAGAAATTGCATTTTTGCTTTGCAAAAATATCTGTACTTCAATATTATATTATGAAATTAACTTGTCAATCCAGTTAAATTTACTGGTGTTGCATAAACATGAACATTATTTGTATGCACGGCAACACAGCACTCTAGCGATGACTTTTCTCTCAACCAAAAATTTACTATTCTTTCATAATTAACTGAATTAGCTTCTTCAAAACGGATATGTTTCTTGTCCAAACATTCTCAAACAGGCTGGGCCAGCTTGCCGCCCCAGTGATATGCCTTGTGGGGCACATTTTCTTCTGGCCCCTTCCTAAATCTGAAACACACACACACACATGCACACACGCGCACACGCACACACACATGCACACACGCACACACGCAGACATGCACACACGCAGACACGCAGAGAGGCAGACATGCAGAGAGGCAGAGGCAGAGACAGAGACAGAGACAGAGACAGAGAGAGACAGACAGAGAGAGACAGACAGAGACAGACAGACAGAGACAGAGACAGACAGACAGAGACAGACAGACAGAGACAGACAGAGACAGACAGACAGAGACAGACAGACAGAGACAGACAGAGACAGACAGACAGAGACAGACAGAGACAGACAGAGCCAGACAGACAGACAGACAGAGACAGACAGACAGAGACAGACAGAGACAGAGACAGACAGAGACAGACAGGCAGAGACAGACAGACAGAGACAGACAGACAGAGACAGACAGACAGAGACAGACGGACAGAGACAGACACAGACACAGAGACAGACGCAGCAACACACACAGACACAGCAACACACACAGACACACACAGACACAGCAACACACACAGCAACACACACACAGACACACACAGACACAAAAAGTACAGTACAAAGCTTATCCATATATTTACAAATTGATATTTTTTCACTAAGCAACATAAAAACCAACATTTTCAGTGGGCCGAAGTCCCACTGGGTGAAAATCACACCGGTTTACAGTATCAATAAATACATATGTTTAACATGTGGCATACACTCATTATGTCACAAATATATTTAAGATTTAGCCTGTAAGGCCACTGAATGCTTGGTAACTGTAGTATATGTGGTTAAGGGCTAAATCCTAAATAAATTTGTGACATAATGAGTGTATGCCTCATGCTGAACATATGTATTTTTTGATACCGTAAACCGGTGTTATTTTCACCCAGTGGGACTTCGGCCCACTCAAAATGTTGTAAAATATCTGGGACAGTAGACCATGTTATTCACAAATTCCACAAATTTTCTCCCTGTTTTCTATTGTTACTAGTACTGACAATTAATGTTGCATTATGCTAAAATATTTAAATCCTTAACAACTTGTAATTTCATACAGTAGATACAAATGTGTGTTAGCCTATTTTTGAAGTAATGATTTAATCATGTCAAGTTTCATTTAACTATGAAGTTTAGGTCCTAGTATTGTCAGTCAATTATTAATCTGCATACAAATATGTATTTTCAAAAGAAATGTGCGGCCTCACTAAAAAGTATTCCATGGTTTTCGTTGCAGGCAGCTCAGGCTCTTTGGATAACGATCCTGAGGTTTACAGGAGACCTTCCAGAACCTCGCTACCACACAATGGACAGGGATAACACATCAGTTATGTCAAAGGTTACAGCAACGTTGGGTAGGAACTTCATTCGAAGCAAAGAATTCCAGGAAGCACAGATGATGGGCATGGATCCAGTATGTTATAAGTATAGATAGGTATTCTTTTAGTTAGCTGTAGAAAATTAATGTTTATGAGTTGATGCTTCATTTTGTTTCATTATCATCGTTATTTAAAACCCTGGAAAAATGCTCTGATGAGTTTTAAGTAAAGCTACAAAGTGATAACAACCATTAGAAATACAGCACTGGTTTGAAAACTATAGATTAATGAATTTTTACATTAATTGTCCAAATAAATCATCATATTATGAAATCTTGGCATTGAAAATGTGTACTGTAATTAGTTAAAAGTATTTGTATTGCTCTTTGTGACATAGTACACATTTCTTTGGCAGCTATGAGTACGAAATGTGTTCTGCTTTTAAAATGTGTTTCAACTCTGCCGGATGCTATTGAGCAGTTATTGAATGCCGTATGAATGGCTTAATTATTATAAGCCAAATAAAAAGTCATGGTTTTAGGATGTTTTTAATAAAGGGGAAATGTTTTAAAGCTTTTTTAATTGTTTTTTACGTACATATTAAGAAATTTGGCACTCTTAATACTGTATTCAAATTGTTGTATGTACAGTCAAGTTGGGAGCTGGTTGATGATAGGTGTGTGTAAGGATGAAGCTATATACAGCATAACTGTAATAAAACATATAGGCTTGTGATCATTTAATACCGGTATAAGTATTTGGAGTCATAATTTAAAAAATTATTTATCTTTACAAACATACGTAAAACTTGCTTGTAACACATTTTACGCTAGTTAAATTCCAAAAGATATCTGAGCTGCGGTAGTGAAGTTTTTGGAATTCATTTATTAGTCACTTACTGACAAGGGAATGGAAGCACTTTATTTAAGATTTCATTTGCGATTTGAGTGCAGTGTGAGGTCAGACTCATTCACTACAGTTAAAATTGAATTGTGTTATTTCCAGATTTACCAACTCTGTCGAGCAACAATTCACATTTTATTACCAGTTTAAGTACTTTCTAGGTTAATTGCATTCACAATGAAATTGTGACTTGGAATGTGTACTGCCCACTAATACAACATTTAAAGATAAATTGTATGATGAGTGTGGAAATAACTGAAACATGTAAAAGTTAATGTAATCTTAATTTAGGTGAATACTATATAAAAAAACTGCTGCTGATGGGAAGCTTGTGCTTTATCATTACTTGTTTTGTGGCTTTTAGGAAACATTTCTGAAACAAAAACCTCGATCCATTAGGCACAAGCTTGTGTCACTGACTCTGAAGCGTAAGAACAAGCTTGGAGAGGACGTGCGACGTAGGCTACAGGATGATGAGTACACAGCTGATAGCTATCAGACGTGGCTTGAGAGTCGGCCCACATCAAACTTGGAGAAACTGCATTTCATCATTGGGCATGGGATTCTAAGAGCAGAGCTCAGGCAAGTTTTTAAAGTAGGCTTCTTAAGTAAAAAGAAAGTTAGTAAAATCTCTTGTACCAAGTACGTTTTGTAGAATTGGAACACATCCCACAATAATGGGCTCTACCATCACACACAGTATGTTGAATAAGTTTACATTGTTGTCCTCTTATTTCTATGCCCTTCTCAACTGCCTTACTTGCTTGATTTTCTTCTCATTCTACTCAGCTGGTTATTACCCAGTTGACAGTTTACTTTTTCAGTTTTGTTTTGAAAGTTATTTACTGTAATGACAGGCACTTCATTTTCTGATTATATTTCTGTATCAAAACCACTCAAGTGCCTTTTGCCCAGTAGCCTTAGATATAAGCAGCCAACACTGTTTCTATAATTTTATTATTATGTGCTGATTTTTCTGTAGATTGTTTATAGTCTTTTTTCTTTTCGTTTACGTTTTGCTCAGACAAATGAGCAATATTCAAACTATCTGACTATATCATTTACAGTGCTTCCCTTTTATCAAGTTTTACTGCACAGTTATTTTAAGTCTTAAGTTACCTAATCACCATCATTCTTCCAATCACATTTTACCTTGCATGCAGATACAAAAAATCTAAATTTTTTAGAAGGAAACATGTTATCTTTGCAAAACTTTTTGATGCAAACATTTTATCTTAACAAGTCCAAGTTGTCAGTTACAGTAAATCAATAATTTTCTGTGGCGATTCATTGCCGAGGTATCTCCTAACCAGTAGGGCTAGTGTCTATTTAGGTAAGTTACAGTATTTCCTATTTTGATTATTGGTTTAGTCTAACGTGAGCTTGATTAAAGTAGCATTTAGCTGTACACTTATAATGTACAGTATATTGTAAAAATATTTTTTCCAATGTAAAGAAAGTTTTGTTTCAAAGCTTTAATTATAATTTTTTTTGCCTTTGATATTTTAGAGATGAAATCTACTGCCAAATCTGCAAGCAACTCACAAACAACCCATCAAAATCTTCACATGCTAGAGGCTGGATCCTGCTCTCACTGTGTGTGGGCTGTTTTGCACCCTCTGAGAAATTTGTTAATTATCTTAGAGCTTTCATCCGTGAAGGCCCACCGGGTTATGCACCATACTGTGAAGAAAGACTGAAGAGGACATTTAATAACGGCACCCGCAACCAACCTCCGAGTTGGCTGGAGCTTCAGGTGACTACATAATCATCTTTTAAGTCCTGTTTCAGTCGATAAACTCCAAATGGTGTTTGGTTTTTTGTGAACAGCAGTCTGGATGGTTCCAATTTGGATGGTTAGCTATAGAAATATAGCATGTGATTTGGAATATTCCCAAGTGAACTGAAGTGTGCTCTACAAGTTCAAGCTGATGAAAAAGTTGATGAGGCTATATTCTGTTCAGGTCCATATCATAAATGTATATCGTAATCTGTGAAACGAAACCAGTAGTGGGGTTGGTTGTTGACGTAGAAAGTTTTCCTCTACTTTACCCATGAATAAGTTGGCATAAGATGGGGCAGTGTAGTTCTTCATGGCTGTCCGTTTTATCTGCGGGCAATTTATGGTTGACTAGGAATCTGAAGTTGTTATTGTTGAGTGTGAGCCTTGCCAATTCAACTAAAAATGCTATTGAGGGCTTGCAGTTTAGTGGCCTTGTGTTTAGAAATTGTTCAGTTGCTGATAATCCAAATGAATGGGGAATGTTGGTATTAGACATCAATTGTGTCCAAGTGTGTATGTTGTGGAACAGTGCCTGTGTTTCTTAGGCTTTCCAATAATTGACCAGTGTCCTTGATGTGGAATGGTAGCTGTTGTACCCATGGTTGAAGATGGGCATCAACAAGTGCAGAAATTTTTTCTGTGCGATTGCCACATCCCAATACACTAGGGCATTCCTGGAGCAGTATCTGCTGTTTGTGATATTTTGGTAGAAGGTACAGAACTGGTGTGGAATGTTTCTCTGGTGTGAACAATTTTATGGGGTTGTCAGACAGGCCTTGGAGGAGGCTGGGTTGACAGAAACTGTGTGTTGTGTGTGCTGATGTTGGCTGGTTTAGGAGTGAGGCTAGGCATGGTTTCAGACTGGTTAAGGGTGGTGTACGTGGAGTCTGGGTATTTTTCAGATTGGTTGGTAAGGATTTTGTTTTTAGGGAATCTGTTCACAGTTTACTCAGTTTGATTTGCCTGAGTTGTTGCGACTTAACTGCTTTTTGTGCTACGGTGGACAGGATTTTGTTGGCTGGTTCGAGATGTGGTGAGTTGGACAGATAAGCAATTTCATAAGTAGAAATATCTAGAATTTATTTACTTTTATTATTTCTATATATTTTTTTAATGATATTAAGATGCACAAGTTTGCATAAAATATAAGTCGGTAAAGTAAATTAACCGAACAGTTAAATAGTTCAGTATGTTTACATTTATTTTTTTACTTGGTCCAAACAAATAGTGCAAAAAAATTTCACTATCACGTTATCAGGCGGCAAAAGAGAGGAATTCTCAATTGATGGAGAAGGAAATAGTGTTGATATAGTTACATAGAAAAGGGATAAAATCTGCTGGAGTAAAGGTAACTTGAAGCAGTAATGTAAGTGTCTCTGTATATGTTTCCTAGATTTACTTTACCGCTGACTTGTAGGTGTTAAAGTTTCATAACTTTACAACAAATAATTCACAGAAATTTGGCTAATTACATTTAAGTAATTAGTAGAACTTTTTATAAGTTCATTATGCATAATTTATGTTACTTTTCACAACCAATAATATGATTTGTGTGCAGGCGACTAAGTCCAAGAAGCCAATCATGCTACCAATTACATTCATGGATGGCAACACAAAAACTCTGTTGGCGGACTCTGCGACTACAGCTCGGGAATTGTGCAATCAGTTGTCTGACAAAATTGGTCTGAAGGATCAGTTTGGTTTTTCTTTGTATATTGCACTTTTTGATAAGGTAGGTAATAAAATATTAAATTTCCATATTTTAAAGTATAGACTGCTGTGTGTTTATCTGTAAAAACAAATGTGATAATAGCATTAAGTTAGTTGTATGTTTGACAAATTAAATATGAAATCCCTGATAAAAGCAGGGGTACAGCGATCAAATTCTCAAGGAGGAGTGAACAAAATAATTGTTGTTCTAATTTTCATCTTTAAGTAGGTACAATGGTCACCATCTTGGATAATAGTTTTTTTTTTTTTTTTTTTTTTTTTCATAAAATGATTTTTAATTATATATAATTATTCTAAAATAAATAACATGTAAACTTATTATATATAGACAGGTAGATTGTTTAAAGTTTTCCCCTGCTTCAAGGATTCAGAAAAAAGGGGGAGGGGGCGATATACCCTTGCCTCCCCTCCTGTTGCACCCCTGAATAAAATCCTAGATCAGAGAGTCACGTATCAGTATGTATACATATTTCACTTTCATATTGGTTACAATTTATCAAGAAAGCAGAAAATAATTTTTTCAGTAGCTAATTTTAATCCAAATACATAAGTTGGTTTGAATTTTTTTCCTAGGTACCACAACGAGCTAAGGGAAGAATTTCAAGCAAGACAAACTGTCTAAAAATCAGTATGAAGATAATTTTAGGAACTCATATTGTACTGTAATTTCACTCGTGTGTACAATTTTTATGAACACATTACATAGTTATGTAGTGCTTCATAATGTTTTTAATATAACACTGTTAAGAAGGGTTTAGCTGCTAGGTTAACAAATTAAATATGTAAGTTGACTGTGGGTTGAGGTACTCACAGGTTGGTACTTCTTGATGGTTATACACATATAAAGGGCGAATATGTATTGTTGCGCAGTTGCGCAATGTTTAGCTGGCTTAAGCCAGCTTCATCAGGCGGTGAGTTAATGCACACTGAGTAATGGCAACGCTGGAAGCGTCTTTCGTTTTTCGAGATTTAGTTACATGTAATTGATGAACTAGTTCCCAGCACCTTAGTTCTGAACTATTGTCTGATGATGGTAAGGCTCTTACCACAGTGGCTTTGTAACAGGAGTCAATGTTTTGTTTGTGTGATGCAGCGTATGCTGCAACTGGTTTGTCAAGTAAGTCCACTTTACTGGCTACGGCATGTTTTGTGTTGCTCGATGACCATTGATTATTTGTCTGAGTGCTTTGGTGGTGAGGAGGCGTATGTATTCTGCATTGCAATATTTGCACTGTACCTGGTATATGAGATTTTCTGTTGCACAATTGCAGCTGCTCAGTATATATAGGTATATATATATATGTCCCATACATATCCCATAATGAGCAGCTACAATTGTGCAACAGAAAATCTCATATACCAGGTATGCAAACATTGCAACGCAGAATACGTAGGTCTCACCACCACCACCAACAAACTCAGACAAAGATTGAATGGTCATCAAGCAGACACAAAACATACCATAGCCGGTAAAGTAGACTTAATTGACAAACCAGTTGCAACACGTAAACAAAACTTGACTCCTGTTACAACACCAAAGTTGTAAGAAGCCTACCACCCTCAAACAGTACCCCAGAACTACGGCACTGGGAACTACTAGCTCATCAATACATTACCAAATCTAGACAATCCCCAGGTCTCAATATCAGATAATTGCCAACATAGCACCAGAATACCCTTAAACCCCAGCCTCTCCTCAATGTGAGTATCCCCGCCACACCCTAGTTTGCTTATTTGTTGCTAGGGTAATAAACCATGCTTCCATCACTGTCATTACTCAGTGTGTCTCAACTCGCTGCCTGATGAAGATGGCCTAAGTTAGTGTATTACGATACACATCTTTATGTGCGTGTTACTATCAAGAAGTACCAGCCTGTGAGTACCTCAGCTCTCTGTCTACTTACTTACTTAAATTAGTATGTTAAAATTCTTAAATAGTTTTCCAATAATTGATTTTTTGAATAGACATATTGTATCCTTAGTTTGATCCATAGTAGAATCAATAGTTAAATATTGATACTGGAACCTTTCTATAATGACCGCTTTTATTACGACAACCTCTCTATAATGACCCTATTCTTGGGAACCATGAGGGGTCATTATAGAGAGGTCTTACTGTAGTGGCAATTAAGAGCTAGGTTCTCGATGAACTATGACACTGGATCCAGACCATTTTGTAAGAGGCAAAGATGGCGTATGCCGCCCCCTCCCTAATTTTTTTTTTTTCGAATGTTATGGTAAGACAAGTAAAGTATTTGGTAGAAAAATAGTTAATACTGCTGCAATAGTAATTTAGAAATAGAATTTTTGCTATGAGAAAAATCTGTACTTCAAATGACCATGTGGTGTAATTAAACTCATTGTTTCAATTTAATTTTCAGGTGTTCACATACACATAATCATAACAGTATATCACATTACATTACAAAATAACATTATTGTAATGACTTTTCTCTCAGCCGAAAAATGAAAAAATTTTTATTTTGTTACTAAATTAGCTTCTTTTAGGAGGATATTATTTTTCATTCTTAACTTTGTCAGACAAGGCCTGGCCAGCCTGCCGCCCCTTTGATATGCCGCTCTTGCCCTCCTCTAGATCCGGCACTGAACTGTCAATTGGAACTCTCTTGTGAAGAATGTAGCACACTTTGCAATAATGTGTGGAGATTTTTTTTATAGGAACACTCTTTTTCTTCCTAGTCTGTATTTTTATGTTAATGAGTATTTCACCCACATTTCATTTCACCTCTTTCAAACTTTAGGCTGCTAGAAATCAGCCACATCTTATACTAGGGATTGAAGGTTCAACTTTTGTTGCAGTGATTGAGTTGCAAAGGTTGAATTAGTGAGCTCCTGTACAGTGGTCAGTTATTCATAGTTCTCTGATAGTATCCTACCATGTTATGAAAAGGTGAAGACCAGAACGGCTTCTTGTAATGATTTTATGTAAAAAATTTGTACAGAAATTTTTTAACTTTGTTGTACTTGTACTTGTAGTTCAGAAATTTAAAATTTTAAGTGCATAGTAATTCAGTTAGAAAGTAGAGTAGGTACATATTTAATTTATGATTTAGGTGTCATCTCTGGGCAGCGGAGGTGACCACGTAATGGATGCCATCTCGCAATGTGAGCAGTATGCCAAAGAACAAGGTGCTCAGGAAAGAAATGCTCCTTGGCGTTTATTCTTTCGAAAGGAAATATTTGCCCCATGGCATGATCCAACAGAGGACCAAGTTGCCAGTAATCTCATCTACCAACAAGTTGTCAGAGGGGTTAAATTTGGAGAGTACAGGTGTGACAAGGTATGTAACAACTCCATCCATTGGAAGTTTTTGTTAATTTTTTTACTGTTAGCCTAACATTTTTTGGCTGGTTTGATTATAAATTCAGTTTGATGATGCAGTACTTGCATGTGTACCTAGGTGTATCAGTGCAGTTGATCATAAGAAACAATGATGTGTACCATCATTTCTGGAAACTGATTTTAAGACAAATCTTATTTTCTTAACAAATTTATATGTAGGCCTACATGACAAGAAAGATAAATTTTGGATGATAAATTAAAAACATTTGAACAAATTTTTGTTTATTATTGACTGGAGTTTGTGTTGCTGCATCATCATCATCATCATACTCAACATTATCCTCCAACCTATCAAGGACATTCAAAATGTGGCATTTATAAAAGTTTTTCGTGAGATCTTCAAGGATTACGTCTCATGCTGATAGAACCATCCACAAATTCAGCCTCTATATTCATCCACATTGCGCCAGTTTTTGGTTGTATGCAATTTTCTGCCATTATCGTAATAAAACTTTACACTCTTACTTTTTGCGTGGTCGTGTGGGCGTGATGTTTCGCTGGCCAAGCTCGAAGAAGCTGGCTCGGCCAGCGAAACATACACCATTGCAGCAAATGGTGTGTCACAGAAAACCAGAGGATGTACACAAACAAGCAGACAAGTTGAGCAGTCCTCGCCTTAAAGCCTTGATGATGTTAGTAGGGATGGGAGTTTTAAATCTGGCGCTTGTTTTTCTTCCTTAGTTGAGCGTAAGTGAAAGCCCCGGTCGCCGGTGCTAGGGCTCCCCCATTCCTTCAGACCAGTCACTCCACTGGCCATGGAAGGGTTGGCCAGGGGAAGGAGAGGAGTGTCTGGTTCCGACGGCCGGCGGTAGGGGCGCTCTTGTCGGCGAGTCTAGTTGAGAGGGGCGCTGGAGGCCGATATTCACTCTTCGGTCGGGCGTGAAGGTGACCACATCTAAGTTTGGTAGTCTGAATTATTCAGTAGGCCAGTATGTGTGATAGAGGAATGTGTTGATGTGATGGGAGCTGAGTATAATTCTTTGTTCGCCGTGTGTGCGAGAGTACAAAGAAGCAACCCGGACTTTATTTGGTAAATTTAACGTCCGTGGGAAAGGCAAGTTCTGGAGGCCTGGTAAGTTCCGTCAGCTGTAGTCGACGTCACACAGTACATTCCCAGTGTGGATCGTAGTTTTCCGGAGTGTTGTCCAAGACTTTAAGGAAGGCCCATTAATTTATGGCGAACACACGTTTTGTTGGTTCTGGATAATGGAAGGCTGTTCGCGAGATAAGAGAGTTCAAGAGCGATCGGCCCGTTTCAAATTGGTCAGGGGAAGGAGTAGTTGATAAACAAGGCATTGCGAAATGTGCGTATTTGAATGGGAAGAATGGAAGCATGGGAGAGTGAATGTGGGCTACATTTCTTATGTAATTAGAAGGCAAAAGGAAAATTGCCTTTGAGAGAGACGTAATTTGGTGCTTGTGCATCGTAATTCATGAGCTGTATAGGGCACGTAAAATTTGTTTAGTTTGTGAATAGAACATTCTTAAATTTACTGGATTTTCTTTTCTTGCTCAAGAATGGTACAAAATAACCTGTTGTGTAATAGCTATAAGCATGTATTAGCTGATTTGTTTCTTGCTCTAGGTTTACATGAATTGAGGTTTTTGTTAAGTCTTAAGGGAGTGTTGTAATGAAGGCCTTAAGCACAGATGAGTAAATTGGGTAGTTATCAGCTCAAAGTAAAGGAACAAAAGGACTTTTTTTTTAGCCTGTTGCATTTTCCCACACCTCTCACTGCTCTTGCAGAATCATTTTAATTTCATATAGTCAGATGTTATCTCAAATATACTACAATTCCTGTATGTTTTAGGGTACGGGTATCTGAATTTAGCTATTTTATTCCAACACTTTCTTGAGTTCGACTTAATGAGAAACAAAGCATTAATTTATGGCACAGAGCTTAGTTACGTAAATACGGCTTACCTTACTTTACACTACAAGATAGTTACATGCAATTTCTTGGTAGTGTGAAGACTGTATTTATTTGTGTACATAAGTTGTTGTACTTTATGTTTTGTTGTAGTATAACACATTATTAAAGACTTAATGTTTTGTTTGTTACAATATTGACTACTTTTGTTTAAAAATAGTTTCATAGACTTTATTAAGTAATAAATATTTTGTGGCAACTCGTTTGTTATTATGGAACCATAATTGTTATCATCAGGACTGTTGTTGTAGGAAGAAGATTTAGCAATGATTGCTGCCCAGCAGTATTACATTGAATATGGATCAGACCTGGGTATTGAACGTCTCTTCAACCTCATGCCCAATTACATTCCAGATTACTGTCTCTCAACTTCAGAAAAAGCTCTTGAACGTTGGGGGCAGCTTGTTGTACAGGCTTACAAGAAGGTAAATCATGTGTCTGCTACAAAATTATACAACATACCTGTACTTACGTTCAATGTTTATTATTTTCATAATATGTTGCTTTTTATTTTAATGTACTAAGTTTTCTGTATTTAAGTTAAATTTCTGATTTTATTACAGTCGACTGAATTGGTTTTCTTTCATTCTTAATTTTTTTTTTCTTCTCATTTTATACCTTATTTATTTATTTTTGTTTAATTTGTTCCATGTTTGGCCAGAGTTATTATTTGAAAGAGAAAATTCCAGCATTGAAAGTTAAAGAAGATGTAGTAAGTTATGCCAAATTCAAGTGGCCTCTACTGTTTTCTCGATTCTATGAAGCTTATAGGAATTCTGGTAAGAAATATTTTGTGGATTATTTATAAAAAAATATATAGAAAGTGTTACTAAAATAATTTAATGAAATTTTTTTTTGCATTTTTTTATTTCTTTACATTCAGTGTCCAGTCCATAAGTTGTCTGAATTGAAAATTCTTCCTTTACTACAGTGTTCTAATGAAGGATACTGTTTCAAAAGTAGAAGTGACACAGTTCAGGCTATCCGTATACAAAGTGAGAGTATTGTCTAGCGCCAGGAGCAATTTATAATATTTGTTTTAAATTTTTAATTTTATTGCGCTTTATATCACATTGACAGCGAGTTCATTAGAGATGTTACACACAATTTTACACAGGAACAGGAATGATGAAAGGAGTTGGTCATAGCATGTGTTAAGGAACCATTCCAGCATTTGCCTGGAGCAATTTTGGGTAGCCATGGAAAACCAAATTCAGGATGGTTGGAGCTGGGGGTTCGAACCCGGATTCTCCTGAATACAAGTCTAATGTACTATTATGCCAGGGGCAGGAGGGCATAGTAAATAGTATTGTTACATATTAACTACATTTAGTTTATTTACAGCAACTAAAGAATTTTTTACTTTATCCTAGAGCAGGGGTGTCAAACTGGCGGCCCGCGGGCCGCTTGCGGCCCTTCTTCTTCCTAACTGAAGGAACAAAAAATAATAATAATTCGAATTTTAAAATATACTTACATCCATTTTTTAAATAAATTGTTCATTTTATTTTGTTGGAAAAGGAAAAGCACTAGAGACAGATCTATGGAAGCAATTGTGATGTCGCTAATTTCATTGTTCATGAGTGTCGTTGCATGCCATCTGTTGGAGTGCGCGTGTACTACGATTGCCCCTCAAAGAAACGCACCAGTATCGTAGTGAATGCCATCTGTTGAGAATCGAGTGAACTGTAGCTTGCCGATGGTTTCGATTACTGTGCAACTAACTACTCCACTTTAGTGTTTGTAATTCTGTGAGTGAGATAATATTTGTGCTTTTGTTTATATTTATACGTAATAAAAATATTGAAGAGAACTATTTTTCTGTGAATGCAAACGTGAACTTCGTGTGATGTCGCTCTCCAAGCCAAGTAGGAAAAGAAAGGTTTTTGAAGAAGGAAGAAAATTCCAAGATAGGTAAATGGGAACTTTGTTATTTTTGCACAGAGGTAAAAGGTAAAATTGTGTGCATTATTTGCAATGATACTATAAGTGTCGCTAAAGAATATAATGTTAAAAGACACTACGATACAATTCACAAAGAAATATTTTCTCACTTTGAAGGTAAAACAAGAGAAGAAAAATTAAACCAAATGAAAACAAAACTTCAATTGCAGCAAAGTGTTTTTTTCTAAAATCACGCAATCGGCTGTAAAAGCTAGTTATGAAATTAGTTATTTATTGGCAAAGCATTCCAAACCCTTTAGTGAAGCTGCTTTGGTTAAGGAATGCATAATAAAAGCAGCTGAAAATGTGCGCCCTGAAAAAGTAAAAGTGTTCCAAGAAATTGCGTTACCTCGAAACACAGTGGCTGACAGGGTAGCGGACATAGCAGATGACTTGCACGAACAATTGGTTGACGCATCATCAACATTTCAGTGTTTTTCAATAGCACTTGATGAAACTAATGATATTCAAGATGTAGTACAAGTAGCACTATTTCTTCGAGCTTGCGATGACAATTTGAAGATAATTGAAGAATTTCTGGAATTGATTCCCATCCATGGAACTACTACTGGTGAAGATATCTGTGAAGCTGTGTGGAGTATACTGTTGAATTACAAACTTCCTGTCGAGAGACTCGTGTCTGTGACTACTGATGGTGCTCCAACGATGACAGGCAAAGTAAAAGGGTTTGTAGCAACACTAGAAGCCAAACTTAAAGTTGAATTTCCAAACAAACCAAAACTGCAATATTTCCACTGCATTATTCATCAGCAAGTTCTGTGTTCAAAAACGCTGAGAATGGATCATGTGCTGACTGTATAGAAAACTGTGAACTTCATTCGATCCAGAGGACTTAATCACCGCCAGTTTACTCTTCTTCTGCAAGACTTGGAAAGTGAATTTGAGGATATGCCGTACTACACAGAGGTACATTGGCTGTCTTATCATAAGGTACTTAAGAGGTTTTATTTACTTTTGGAAGAAATATTACTTTTTCTGGACATTAAAGGGGAGGATGTGTCGTTTTTAAAGGATGACAAGTGGGTACAAGATCTTGCTTTTATGGTAGATATAACAGGCCACTTAAACGATTTGAACATAAAACTACAGGGGAAAAATCAGTTGATAACACACATGTTCGACACTTTGGCTAGTTTTAAAAAAAAAAAATTGAGTGTCTGGCAAAATCATTTAAAAGAGGGTAATCTGGCATACTTCCCTATGTGCGAAAAGTTAGAAAATCAGAGTAAAAGCTGTGATTTTACAAAATATTGGGACAAAATAGAAAACATTAAAGATGAATTTGACAGGTGCTTTAAAGATTTTGAGGCGAACGAAGATGTGTTTCATATTTTCACTGGTCCATTTTCTTTCAGTGTCGAAAGAGCTCCCATTTCTCTACAAATGGAGTTAATTGATTTAAAAAACGACTCGATTTTAAAAGAGAAATACAGAGAAGTTGGCATCCCAAGTGTTTACTCATATTTAGGGACAGCATATCCAGAGATACGAAAGTTTGTGGCACAAATTCTGTGTTATTTTGGAAGCACATATTAATGTGAACAAGTGATTTTGCGCATGAAAGCTAACAAAACTGCTCACAGATCAAGACTAACTGACGCCAATATTTCTTCGATAATGAAGGTTGTGTCTGCAGAATCTTTAACTCCAAATCTCCCAAAACTTGTAGCGAGCAAACGGTGCCAAGTGTCTGGTAGGAAAACATGATCAGCTTAAAATGGTAAATCCTAATACTTGTGTTGTTTCAAAGTAGCATTTACTGTCGGTGAGTAAAATAATATTTGTGTCTTTGTTATATAAGTCAAGAAAAGTTTTGTGCTGCGAATGCAAAAATGATCACAATGGAACACTTGTATTTTTCAAACTAGCATTTCTTAATTTTTTGTTGCTCAGTCTTTTATTGAAATAATTTGCTATCTCAAAATTGTAAATAAAGTGTTATTAATAGTGTGTAGTAGGTGCCTCAAGTAAAATTACCTTCATTACAATTTTACAATGGTGGTATGACGTGGGTGGCCCTCGAACCATTCACTACTAATGTAAACGGCCCACAGTCCATGTGAGTTTGACATGCCTGTCCTAGAGTAAGGTATTCAGAGTTGTAAAGAAGGGTGTAATTACATATCCTGTTGCACACAAGCCCTCCTTCCTAGTGATGTCGTGACTCGGAAATTTATCCAAAATTTCCTCTATTTGATGTATTTAGTGAAGATTGTCCTGACCACAAATAAGCCAGCTTAATAAATAAAAACAAATTTTAAATAATATCAAAATGCTTCTTGCAGGTGAATTACTTTATGATTTTTAAAATTTTGTTAAATGTCAGTTGCTGATTTTTTGAAGACTCTTGTCACAGCATAATTAGTGGCTCATAGTGTTGGAACAGAGACAAAACTTCGGACAGTTACACAAAAAGTTAGGTAGTATTCTTTTTTATTTCTCATCTTGATAAACTGCATACCTAGTTTCTGTTGTTGGTTATGGCCACGGACTCCTATTTATGCTGCTTTTTCGAGTTTAATTTTTTTATTCATAAAAGGTAGCAGATGCCGCAAAAATGTTACATAGAAATGTTGGAAATTGTTAATAATATGTAGTCTAATTTTTGAAAACTTAAGTTTCTATAATTTTGAATAACTATTGACGTAATTAAATTTTCTTAATGTCAGTACTGAGCCAAAATTATAAAAACTTATGTATTGAAAAAATTACGCTACATAGTACAGACAATTTCCAACATTTCTATTTAGTATGAATAAAAATAAGAGGCCGCTAGGCTATCAGTACGTACAAAAGACAGAAGCACAAGTACTTACGTTTTGGTACTTGACAGATACACAAAAAAATATAGGACGACGCATAATCGTGGAAGCGTGTATTGCGACGTTTTGCTGCTTAGAGCAGCTTCCTTGGGGAAGGAGACATGGCTGACTGCAGTGTGGCTGCCAATGCACCGATGCTGATGCACCTAGCACCAACAAAAATTTAGCTAAATAAAATAGTAGATTATTCACTACTTACTTCATATAAACGTATTACAAGCTGTGAGACCAATCAGGAGACAGTTGCACTGACATTGGCTGAGCTATAAATAAGTTGGAAAGTAATATAACAAACAGAGGTACAAGTACTTACAGATGATACTTGTAAATAGGTACACACACACGAAGGGACGACACTTTTTTTCGCGGAAGCGCTGCTGCGACGTTTCTCCAGTATCAGACTGGCTTCCTCTGGTGGCAAATAAATTAGTGTGTTTTCTTTACAAGACCCTTGTTTTTCCAGATGTCACAGCTAATTCTGCTGGAGTTCCTCAGTCTGTACTTGTACCTGAAGATGAGAACAGATTTCATTTCCCGAAAGGTTGCATTTAATGCTGTTGAAGGAAGCTTGCTATTTTTCATCTGTTTTTCTGTGTTGTGTTGTCAGTATTCACATCCATTAATGTATCTTGTCATTTGCATTATCGTTGTCCTCATCCATTTTTGTCATCATTTGTCATACACCTTACTGTATTTTATTGCTCTTTTGTTTTTTGTGTTGTTTTTCTTGGTACGACAACTACTGTATATTCTGTTCCTGAATTAATTTGTGTTACTTTAGTTCTATCATTTGGTTTTGTATTATGTTTACTGGATACAACTTCAATCTTTTCCAAAATTGTATTATAATTAGTTGACAACTAATACTGGCTTTTCTTTTATTGCTTTTGTTTTATCGTGGAGTTTTTCAGTGTCTCGGTAACATTGCCTTGCAGTGGCAGACGTCTAAAAAAACTGTTCAGTTCAAATTCATAATTCCTTTTACGATTTAAGTAACTGTAATGTAGACACATTTGTAACTGGGTGTAAGTTAAATATTCTCAGTTACAAATAACTTTCACACAGCACTTGAAGCATAGTATGGTACATTTTGTGTTTAGCAACATCAGTTGTGGATAGCAAGAACATTCAGCCAACCTATAATAATATAAATTATATGTACTGTGCAACAGTTAAAAAATGTGTACTGTACCACAATTACGAAAGAATTTTAAATACACAGCATATTAAAGAAATTTTGTAAACCTATTTTTTATTTGGTAGGTAGCTATTGCCTATGTCTTCCATTGTTCTTAGAAAACGTAGTTTTGAGTTGCACAGTACTGTCTGCACAAAGCAGTCTAGTTGTGTACCTATTTACAAGTATCAACTTTAATTACTTGTACTTCTGTCTGTTACATTACTATTTTATTTTTAAGTAATTATCAGTATAAATTATATTTTTAAAACTTACTGAATTAATATATTTTACTGATGTTTATGTTTTGGGATGAATAATTCTAAATTCGTGTTAAAGTCTAGTTAAAGTCCTATTTATGTATGAACCTGCTAATTTTGATTTTGTCATAATATGCCTTATGTAATTAATGATTTATTTTTCTGTTTACTATGTTACTCAGAGGTTTATGCAGTTTAAGGAATGCCTATTAGTATGTTTAGTAATTCTTTCTCTAAGTAAGAGAACATTCCTATTTCTCTGAGGTGATTGTCTGGACCTACGCCATCAGTGGCATTTTTCCTTCATATGTAAACTCCCATCGTGATAAGACGTATGCGGCAGGCCTCCTGATGTGACGCCGGATTTACTGCCGCCGACGTAAATATAGGAACCCTTGGGAGTTAGGTTTAGATAATAATTTAATATTACGGTATGTGCCAGTTGAGAAGAAGCCAACAATTTTTATTTTTGTAATTAGATGATTGTAGTGAGCCTCAAGCCAATGAGGGATGCACGTTAAGACATTACTTGACTGGATTCAGTTTCTTGGACGTCAAATTGAATGACTGTCAAAGAAAACTAAACAAATAAAAGAAAACCATAATATAAGCAGTGTATGCTTTTGTCAGCAAGATACATACACAACAAGAAATTCCAAAATGGAATCGGGTCAAATAGAAACAAGGAACAAACAGATAATAAATGAAAATAATAACAAATAAAATAAAATAAAAAAACCAAGTAACATGCGATACAACGTTGAGATGAAACAAAAAACACAGCAAATATCAGACACGAACAGAAAAATAACAAAAAGACACAACAAATAGACGAGACAAAACGCAACAGATAACAGACATATACAGAAAATACAAACGACACAATGAAGAGACGAAACAAGACACAGTAGTTTTCCAGACTGTCTTTTGTTTCGTCTCTTCGTTGTGTCGTTTGTCTTTTCTGTATATGTCTGTTATCTGTTGCGTTTTGTCTCATCTATTTGTTGTGTCTTTTTGTTATTTTTCTGTTCGTGTCTGATATTTGCTGTGTTTTTTGTTTCATCTCATCGTTGTCGCATGTTACTTGGTTTTTTATTTTATTTGTTATTATTTTCATTTATTATCTATTTGTTCCTTGTTTCTATTTGACCCCATTCCATTTTGGAATTTCTTGTTGTGTATGTATCTTGCTGACTAAAGCATACTCTGCTTATATTATGGTTTTATTTTATTTGTTTAGTTTTCTTTGACAGTCATTCAATTTGCAATGGAGTACGTCCAAGAAACTGAATCCAGTCATGCACTGCCATTGCACAGTTCTTTCAAAGATCAAGACATTACTTACAGGCCATTTTTTTTTCTTAAGGATGAACTCAAATGCATGAGATTTTTGAAACTTTTGACAACATAAATTGAAATTAATGCCTCATATTTTTGTTCAATAATAATTCTGATTTCAACGTAGCATATGTACATTTGAAAGACAGTCAAAAATCCTAAACCTAACTAGAGGTCTGGAAACTATCAGAGACTCATATTTTCCATCTGACCTATTAAAATTTACTAAGCAAACATCTGTTTTAATATTGTGTGTAGTAAAATCAATATTTAAGTTTTATGAAATATATAAATGTGTTTTGTATCTGGTCGAGAGTTGTATATCACTAGTATGCCTATTTTTTTTTTCTATAATGTAGGGAATAACACCTAATCAATTTACGCCAAACAATCATTTGCCATAAATTTAATTTTTGAATAAAAGGGTTAAATATTTTATTTCATATGTATTTGCTACATGGGTGTTACATATCTATCTTGTCAAGGAATTTGTCCACAGTTTCTACAGTCAGCTCACAATAATAATACTTCATCTTAATTCACTATACTCCACTATCACACAGCTAAACTGTAGTTGGAAATGTAGAACTGCTAGCTGCTGCCTTGTAAAATCACAATTTGTTGTTAACTGTCGCATACAGGAGTCTGTAGTGCAGGAGATTTAAATTGAATATACGTACTGTCATTTGCACAAACTTCCTAAAGTTAACGTATTTGAACACAAAAGCACTATAAACATGAGAAAATATCATATATATAAATGTGCCAGACTAGTTAGAGTAATTGTAAGAGTGTTAATACATATTTAATATAATTGATTTTTTTTTCCAGGCCCCAACCTGCCAAAGAATGATGTTATCATTGCTGTCAATTGGACTGGTGTGTATGTGGTCGATGACCAAGAGCAAGTTCTGCTGGAGTTGTCCTTCCCTGAAATCACCACTGTATCTAGTCACAAGTGAGTTTATTGTCATGGTTCAGGAGGTTATGGTCAGTGTGATCATCAGAAGTAAACCTAATTTTTTCTTTAATTTCAGAACCAATAAAGTTTTCTCCCAGACTTTCACTTTGTCTACAGTCCGAGGTGAAGAATTCACATTTCAGAGTCCAAATGCTGAAGATATTCGGGACCTAGTCGTATACTTCCTTGAGGGTCTAAAGAAGCGATCCAAATTTGTCATTGCACTACAGGACTATAAAGCACCAGGTGATAACTGCAGTCACTGACATACATTCTTTTTGCATACATTATGAACATTTTTTCATGTTCTTAAACCAGTTATAGACTTAACAGTAAAGTGAGCTCTTTTAGAGATCATCTTGTCAAGATTGATGTGGTAGTCAAAATGTATACAGTATGTATTTTCTTTTTGCCTCAAAGATGAATGTTTGAGTATGGTTTATATTTACAAGTGGTTTAATGATACAAGTTTACTGGAAAAAAAGTACCTAACTAGTCCTTCAAGAGTCCTTAGTCTACCCTGAACAGCTTACTCTAGTTCATATGTAGTGTTTATATTGATAACATCATGTTTTTTCATGGTACGCCGTCGACAGGTGAAGGTTCGTCATTCCTGACATTCCAGAAAGGTGACCTGATAGTACTGGAAGATGACAGCACTGGAGAAACTGTCATGAACTCAGGCTGGTGTGTTGGACGTTGTGAAAGAACTGGAGAAAAAGGAGACTTTCCTGCAGAAACAGTGTATGTTTTGCCGGCCTGTAGCAAACCTCCACAAGATATTCTGGTGAGTTTGGTTACAACTGTTCAGGCTGAAGACCAGGCATTTTTGGCTGTATTTTGGTGTACCACTAAGCAGATGTTAAGAAATGTAGTTTGCGTATCCTTCTAAGTGTGCAAGGTGATTTGGCAACTTGTCTCATTACTGTCTTACAAAATCAATGGTGCATCATTTGACTTAAAATGTATACAGCAGTGCTTTCTTCTAGTTACTTGCTAGCAGAGACATTTTGTCAACTTATAACTTGAAACATTGTTGTTCATTGTTTAGGGAATTTAGCAATTTAAACCTCCATTTATTACAGCCATCTCCAGTCCAGAGCAGTCATGTATAAAGTTACTATAAGTTGAGCAAGTGAAGATTCAGTTTATAATACTAACCCATTGCAGAAATAGTTCAAAGATCACATTAACAGAATATTCTATGATCAAAGATTTTTCTGGCTGAGGCATAAAGTGCATCACATCATTCTGTAGAAGGCACGTGATTAAATATGGCTTTGTGTTTAATTGTAGTCTTATAACACAAAAAACATATTGTACTGATAGACTGATAGACTGCATGCCAATTGACCCCCTACAGGTAGAAAAAATGGGTTAACTGTGAGTGAACAAAATTACGTATTAGTGCCTACAAATTATGTGGCCATTTTGCTCAAAATAGCCACATATAGGCAGAAACCGTAACCACAGGTATCTAGTCAACTAGGTCTACATAGCAAAAATCTTGAATAAATATTATAATGCTAATTATATTATTTATTACAGTCTCCCAAAATTTGGTTCAGCATACGCATAGCAGGTTTCTGTACCACGGGTCTCGTCACTCAAGTTTTATAATGAAGCTCCCACGATACGTACTTCCAATTCTGTGATAGATTGGATTTTTATCATACTTAAAAATATTTTAGTGTTTATTTGCTTATATTTGATCAGCTGACTTAGGTATAGTTTTGTGGCAAATATTATTTTCATAAGAGAAAAGATGTAATAAATGTAATAGGGGTGTCCGTAGACGATTCTGCTGGAAGTTGTCCGGGTGTTGATATTATAATATTATAAGGCTGTAACAAGAAATCACTGGGATGATCTCCAACTCCTGTGGGTTGTAATGTGGTAATGTAGTGTAAAGGTTTTGTAGGCAGGTATAATATATGTATAGGTAATTCGGAATAAAGTGAACACTCAAAAAAGCCCTGGTTAATTTATATTTTATACCAGTTTATATCTTTCCGCCGGATGTAAACATAAATATTGCCACGTGCTTTTAATTACATAGGGTCGTGCAATGCTTATAACTAAATTAAACTCCTCTGATAAATTTTAGCTACAATATCTACTCATTAAATGCACAGGGGCTGAATATAAGATACAGTAAAAAGTAATCTTAGTCATAAATACCTGCGAGTTAACGTCTAATAACATTGGTTTCCGTCCATCGACTAATTTATACAACACGCACTATTGCAGTTACAAATTTCGTAAATGTGGGCATAGTTTATTTTATACTGTAAGTAGAAATGTCAATAAGATCGTAAATACATATTTTGAAGTATATTAAATACAGAGAGGTCAATATCATCTGATGTTCTTTCACTAATGTTGTATTCAAATAGGAAAATACATGGAACTACACGCAATGAATCGCTACCAACCATACAAGCAGTAAAGTAACTCTTGCTAATGGTGACTTACATGCAGTAACGGCTAGTGATTTTTTTTCAAAGGTTAAATCTTTGTTCTCACTTTATCCGGAATTACCTATAGTGAATGGTGGGCAAGAAAGATATAATAACAAATAATAACAATACTGATGAAAAACAATGAAACAATCGGTGCTGGACAGCGTGGGTTCACTCCACTAGCAATGATACATCATGTAGTTGATATTGTGAATATCCTTTAATAGTAATTTATGTTTTTGTTTTAATTGAAAGCAGCATTAGAAAAGAATAATTTAGTGTAACAAATTGTAGTTCTGTAAAAATTGAAAATATTTCCAATATCTTTCGTAGCGCTCACGGTACCAAATAAAAATATGTACTTATTCACATTAGTAATTAATTAGCTGCTATCTTTCTCCACATCCTAACAAATAATTTAAGTTAATTACTTAGGGGGGATTGATCCCTATCCATGTAAAGTTATCAGTTTAATCTCGATAAACACTTACTCAATTTTCTGAAGTTGTTGCAACTTTAATAACTTCATTATTTTGTAACGGGAAACAGCTGACATGGAAAAAGTGCTTTATTTATGGGAACGACTACCGTTTTCATAAAAGCCTTATGAATTCCAAAAAGTGAAATTAACTGTAAACTCTGCAGTGTCAAAGCAAAAAACTGAAAACCACCTCTATATTCCTTAATTTCTGGCAAAAGCTATATATTCAAGCTGAGAAGGACCAACCCCCTTAAATGTGCCAAATTTCGTTCTGAACACTTAGGTAAGGTAAAATATATGTTAACCAAAAGTTCAATGTCCGTAATGCTAAGAGTAGCAACCAAAAATTTTAAATTTAGAAAGGGTCAACTCAACAGTTAATTACTTAAAACTTTGTCTATTCTTGTAAAATAAAAGTTAGTCACATTACTTGCACTGTAAATTGAAATATTTATAAACTTTCAATTTAATAAGATTTAGTTTGTTTCTTTTTTCCTCAGGTAAAAACTCAGGTTAGAACAGTAGATCATAATAACTTTAAAAAACTCCGGACCACTGGGTTGGTTACGTTAAGTCAAACATTATTTATAACCCTTTTGGGAACTAGTTGTAAACTTGCTACTGCAAGACAATGGGCTATCAAATGGCGGCGGCTTGTCGTTGTATGTATTCTGTCTTGAGCACAAAAAGTAAATTAAATTTTTTTAAGCAAAACTGCTGGCTCGGTGTGCTTCAAGAAATAAAACCGCCACAGGTTTTAATGCTTGTTAGCATCATAATAAAGAAAAGCCTTTAATTATAGCATTTATAAAAAGCGATGATAGAATTGTAACAAACTGGCGGCCTATCACCTCGGCGGTTGAAGGTAACCTATATCTAAATCCGTCGCTTGCAGCTACTGTAGTTTGAAAGCCTTCGCAACTGTAACAGAAACTGTAGTTTGCCTCGGAGAGTGTATAAACCAACTGACGGTAATATATACACACAGACATATAAACTAATTATGGCGGAATTTAGAAAAATACTAAAAGTATTAAAAAACACTGAAACATACAAAACCAAATTAGATGGGAGCCTTACCTACCTGGTTCCAAAAATTCACCTATTCTACCAGGGGCGTTTCCTAACTAACTTTTTGGGTGCCTAAAGTTCCATCAGTAAACATAATAATGAAAATCAGAGAAAATTTATTTCCTTGGTTCTCACCTGAGAAACACAAAAATAAAGAAAAAAATCTAAAAAATACTAATTACTAATTACCAAACATATTAAAATATTAATTTTGGTAGCAAAATGCTACAGAGCCTCGCTCTGATTTTGGTGTTGAGAAAGTTCCTTCGATGTGTTATGAGCTTCTCAGTTCTGGATGTTTTCTTGGAACACTTTAGGTAGGGTTGTGCGAATGTTTGGTATACCGAAACCGAAATAGAATTTTCACTTCTTTCATTTCGATTTCGTTAAGAATTTCAGCTGTCAAAATTAGTTAAAATTAAATATTGTGAGTTTAACAAATTTTTGATAGCTTATCAAAATTTGTTTGTTTTCATTGGTTCAGAAAATATCCTTTTGATTCAATGAACTTGTAATCACATATGCAAGTCATGAAAACATATTTATTAGAAATTATTTGCGTACTGTTGAATGATCGTGCAGCAAAATGTAAACAAACATACAAAGAGAGTAAAAAAGGTGGTATTCGAACAGGCGCTGACAATAGTAGTGTTAACACCGTAGTATCGTAACAAAATCACGTAACATTTGAAAAATTACCAGATTAATTTATGCTATCAAACAGTGGCATAATTACATATTCACTATGTATATTTTAAAAAATTTTGGTACATGCAAATAAATATGTCTGCTGCCATGTTCCCGCTTGAGTAGCACAACACATACAACATTAGAGCACTATATTTTTAAGTCATCGTAGATTTCATTGCCGATTCAAGGTATAAAAAATACCACGAATGAAATGTAATTAAATAAATTAAAAAAATAAGTAAACAAAGTGAAAAATCATGGTTCACTAATCATGCAATGTATGTACAGCGCATGGTCGTTGGTACGACGTTACTTCGAACGTGGTCGGGCAGCCTCAGCCGGATTCAGCTCGGGACACAGCCAAAGAGTATCGTTGTGGGAGACATTCTGCTCTGCAGCATACGCTGCTGCGGCGGATACTCCACTCATCCTCACTCACACTTGATACATTATTTATTTTTTTAAAAAATTTGTAAAAATTATTTGGGTAGCTAAATTCTTTGTCGTAATGCTTGAAGTGTATTGTTAATACATACAACTAAGTTTTTTTTTTGCCATGGGTTTTTTAAATTTCTGGTGCTCAGAATTTGGGTTTTATACTTGTGGAAATACAATAAGTTGTGTTGTATCTTCTGACGTGTCTTCAGATTCAGTTATGTGAAGAAATAGTTTTTAGCTACATCAAAGGACACCAAAATATTATATGTAAATAGACTGTACCAAAATCCAAGAGTGAAATGCACTTTGAGTAAGGTGATATAAAAATCATTTAATAAGCCTATTGTTGTACTTTGTTGCGAATGCACATTGATTTAGCATAATCACATTTAAATATTTAATATTTTTAATTTTAAAAATTTCGTTTAACTTTCATTAAGGCTGAATTCATATCGAAAGAACTTTCATTTTCGTTTCTATTTTGCAAAAGTTCATACAGTTTCTTTCATTTTTGTTTCGTGGGAAATAAGTCACTTTCGCAAAACCCTAAGCAGTGTGCTTTCTCTTACACATTGATAGGCCACCTTATACAGCACCGAATCTCCTTTCAACCTTCCTCTACTGACAACATGATAGAAATGGATGCTGGCTTAAGGTTATTCAAAAAATTTGTTAGAGGTGAGTTCCATGTCAAGATATTTTCTGGCTTGGTGAATTAAATATTCGTACTCACAGATATGTTCCAGTGTTTTATTTACAAAATGTACTCTTCCACATTCTCCATACAAATCTGGCCATGTCACATAAGTAATTTGAGGACTGAACAACTGTGCTCCATTAAACCTTTCTTATTATAACTCACTGCATTACCATGTGCAAAGGCAGACTATGGCTTACGTGTGAATGAAGGAGCAATAATGGAACTGGCTGGTTGCATCTCAACAATATCCTTTATGTATTTTTATTTAAGAGCAACTGTAAATTTACACAAATCTGCCACCACAAATTTTGTATTCTAAAGACTCTTAACACATGGCAGTGCAGTGAGAGATTTGTAGAAAAAAAAGTTCACTGGAGCACAACTATCCTGTTTCAGAAAGCTACCATGTCACATCCAAATTTTTACTGGGAGTGTGTAAGAGTAGATTTTGTGGAGAGGTAACTGTGTCAAGATAAAACACTGATATTTGGAATGATTAATTCTCAGACTGTCCCTGGAAAACACAGTACAAAGTGTTTACTCAGCGCTGTAGTAAGTGTAGTAGGTAGTACGTGTCATTGGAGTATGTCACCCCTTCTCCATTCCAGTTCATTCAGAGGTGCTCTATTGCACTGAGGTTGAGACTGTGCGATGGCTAGTACTTTTTCCTAGTCCTGTTTTCTTTCAGATAAGTCACAAACAGGTAATGTTTTATATTAGGGAACATCAAATTACTGAAATAGGTACTCACTTATCATCTGTGAACTGGTTTTATACCATAGAAAATAGTATACAGCTGGTCAAAATTTTTTCATTGCCTACTGTTTTCAACTTGACCAGTAGTATTTTAAAAGATACACCTCCTTCTATGAAAAAAAAACTTATGTGTCACCCCACCTCTGCTAAATTTCACCATTGGCACTATACCTGTTTATTAGCCATGCTCTTTAGCTATGTAGTTCCAGATAAATTTTGTTTCTTGTTGACTGTTAGATTTGTTTCAAAATTTGTTCAGATTATTATGGTTAAGCTACAGTAATAGACTATTAAATAAATTGCTGACGTTTAACTACATTTTATTTTTGGTTGCAGGCATTGTTCAGTTTGGAAGGAGCAGAGCATGGGCGTAAACTCTACAACCAACAAGTAAATGGAACAGACACTAGGGAGAAACCTCACAATCTGTCAGAATATGCTGTCGATCATTTCAGGTAATATGAGCTAGTACTAGTAATTAACTGAGCACTTCTGTTGAGAAACTAGTGTATCATAAATGAATTAATTTTGTAATTTCTCTGCAGGCCTCCACCGAAACGTACCATGTCTAAGGCATTGACCTTGACTTCAGCTCGCCGTGGTGGACCAGAGGACCTATGGAGACATAGCAGAGAGCCACTGAAACAGCCATTACTGAAGAAGTTGTTAAGCAAGGAAGAGCTGTCAGAGGAGTCATGCTTTGCTTTCACTGCAATTCTGAAGTACATGGGTGATCTTCCAACTAAGCGACCACGCATTGGTAATGAATACACTGACCAGATATTCGATGGGCCACTGAAGCATGTAAGCATTATTTTAGTAGTTATTTCTTTAATTAGTTTAGTGAAATTTGTGCATGATGTTTTTTTTTATTATTAAAAGGTTTTGTGGTAAATGCATTGTACTGTATGTGTAAAATGCACATTTAAATTGTTTTGCTAAATAAAACATGTTTAAGGGGGAGTGTTAGACAATTTTATTGTATTTTCAGTTTTTTAGCCATAACATTTATTCAAATTGTATTACAAAATATTTTCTTTGACAAAGCATAGGATGTATTCCTGGTATTTCGTTTGGCATAAGTAATAATGAAATATTTCACTGATTTGTCATGTAGAATCATTGCACGAGAATTATAGGTTAACTTTCAAGAATTCTCTGTCTATGATTCTGCATGAGATATTAATGAAAGATTCCATTATTATTTATGTCATTCAGTTTACCAAGAGAGTATATCCTATGCTTTCTTGAAGAGAAAATTTTGATAATGCAATTAAAATAAATGTTATGGCTCAAAACCTGGAAAGACAATAAAATTATCAAACACTCCCCCTTAACAGTTTTTCCCAAAAGACTAATCATTACACCGTAAAACCCTGTGGCTAATCAAAAGATATGTACCTCACAAACGGTGAATTCCAAAAGCTTAGACATTTTACTCAGTGTCCCATAGTTCTTGTCATAACTTCCACTGATACAAATAGCCTACTTCTAGGCTGATTGATCACACAATGTAACAGTTATATTTAGGTACCTGTACCATGTTTTTGCTATCAAGGAATTAAGTATATTTTGTAGCTTCTTATAAACTGGCTGTGTATAGAGAGAACATTTTATTTTCATGCTGAATTAGGCCATTAGTCAATGAGTTTTCTTGGGGATCTGTGTTTCCCCTACCCATTCATTCTGGTGTTGCTCCATATTCTCCTTACAACATCACTCACCAGCTCGAAAACCTTGCTGCTAAGTAAGCACTGACGAAAAAATTTTCACTTCAGCTTCCATATTAAAAACATATTTTTATATCATACCGGTACATATAATCTTATGTTCACCGAGCAAAGTGGAGCAGTTTGGAGAGAAAAAATTCTCTCTCATTCTGAAGAGTCCAGTTTGATTCCTAGCTTCAGTCATCCTAATTTTTGTTTTCCAGAGTTTTCCTAAATCAATCCGTGCAAAGGCTGGGATAGTTCTTTGTAACTACTAAGGCCGTGAGGCTATTCAAGAGCATGTAAAACACACAGTAGAAATAATGATGTATTGGTAACTATTAAGCTGGTTGGCCCTTGTAAAAAGGTGTTTTCTAGGTTTTATCCTTTGGTTATATCAAGCTGTTCCATGTTTATGTGATTTCTGGCATTGAAGAATAGTGAGGTAGCTTTTAATTTGTAGGCATACTTGTTATTGGTTATTCTGTGAGTGCCATTGTTCAGTTCACATAATCACTCCCTGTTATGAGCATCACTATGGATTATGAAAAAATTCCAAGTGTGTTTCTGAGAGGAATGTGAAATGTGCATGCAAGTAGTTTTCATTTATCTTTGTGACCTCAGTTTTCTTGAGTACCTCATTTCTAAGCTGGCAGAATCTAGCCAAATCTGGTGTTTTCAGACCGGCTGTTCATAGAGATAGGGAATCTGCAGCTTTACAAAATGTGAATGGGCCCTTGACTCATGCAGGTGTACATACATCTATTTGTAATGATTGCATTTGCTTCTTAGGTGTTAATTCTGATATCTTGGTTTCATTCTGGGCAGGATATCCGCATAAGGTGTGCCTTTGATCACTCTGATGTTTAAATTTCATTAGACAATATATGAAGGAGTCAGGAGATGTAAAAGTTTGTTGTGTGAAAAAAAAGTCCCAAGTGAATATCCTTCTTCGGAGGGGACTGGCATTAACGTGTGGACTGAAGAGAAGTCTCACACTTTGTTACAATTTGACCTATCAGTTTATTGCAGAGCAGGTGGAGTGACTCGACATGCACAAGAAATAAATGAAAAAATCACAGTTTATATCTCTAGATTACAAGTCTGCACTCTGCACATTTACAAACAGAAAATTTGAGTTTGGCATCCAGTTCAGGATTATGACAAACTTTCTCAGAAAAAAAAAAGTTTTCTCTTTCTGGGTTGTTTAATTATGTATTTTGGTAAACAAAAGAAGTTACATTCAATGTTTTCATGAAGCACTGAATTTCTGCTTAAAAACAGCAAAACAAAAAAGATGCATCTGGTTCTCGCTGTGGCATATAAGTTGTGAAAGTTATTTTGGTTGTTTTGACTGTTTTTCACTTATTCACTACTTTTTTAAAGATTTGGGTTCTTGCCCTGCGAAGTATTTGAGTGGTCAGGCTACCACTACGCCTCCTTTGCACAGTTAACACCAGCTAACTTTCTCATGTGTCCGATGCATTGAGAGTGTGCTACTGTTGTTTTGAGCTAAACATAAATTGGTGGGAACCTACGACTACTCATACCTTAGCTAAAAATATAATGTGTTTCGAGCACAAACAGAGATTAAACATTGTGCAACACTAAATTCGTTTCTGGTACAATATATTAAATTTGTTGTTTAATACAAGGATAACAAGAATGTATATATTAATGAAAATATTAAATTAGAGACAGAAATTCACACATAATGGCATAAAAAAAACTAAAATTAGTACAAAATGATTTTAATGTTACATATGTCCAGGTATGAGTTAATATTTTGGTGAAAAAATAATTTTCATTTTGTGTATGTGTGTCATATTATTTTTTTCATTGTCAAAAATAACAAGATCCTTAATTCTTGTAGAGTTGTTGTTCTTAACCATGCTGCCAGGAATCAAGTCACCAATGAAATTAATCTTAAATATATTGTACTTTACTATGGAGCCAAAATTAGTATCATTAGAAATTATTTAAAAAAAAAAAAAAAAATCCTTTCACTACATTTTTAAATGTAGCAAATACTGTATTATTAAAAAGTTTACGTTAATGTATGGTTTTTTATTTGACTCTAATTTTATCATTAAGATAATTTCTCTTCATTTCGTATTCTTCACATAGTTATGATTGTTAAACGAAAGCATGTTTCACAATACAACATACTACTTATAAAACACCTGTATTCATTTTTTTTATTTGCAAGGCAGTTTGAAAACAAACTTTTCAAAATGTGATTAACAGTAATATACCTCATTCAATTAAATGCAGCAAAATGAAAAGCTGTTAATTTTCTTGACTTTCTAGCACATGAGTAGGTAGCCATTGGCTTGACAGTGATGTCATACATGGAGGCAAGCTATTACACTTCGCCCGCTGTCGTCTACCTGCTCAGGCTGCCAGACGAGTCTTAATCACCCACATACTCATGATGTTTTCAGAGTCAGCTTCTAAAAGCTATACCTAGTCAGAGTCTTTGTCCTACTTTAGTGATGCCAAAGCTAGCTCTGGTATCTACTTAAAAAGTTTTTTTTTTTATTAATTTTTTGTATTATTTACAATTTTACAGTAAGTTTTAAGGCTAGCAAGGGTGTAATTATTATAATCAAGTCAGGTATGCCTAAAAGAAAAAGTCATATTTGCTTTTTAACAGTGACAATGAATTGCTCTTTGTATTTTCAGGAAATACTGCGTGATGAGATCTACTGTCAAATAATGAAACAGCTGACTGACAATAGGAACAGGCTGAGTGAGGAAAGAGGTTGGGAGTTGATGTGGCTTGCTACGGGACTGTTTGCATGTAGTCAAAATCTACTAAAGGTAACTAAGTACATGTTTTAAATTACATAATAACTTGGAAATGTCACTATAATTTTAACACAGTCTACCTCACATTTTCTTCATTTAATAACAGCATTAGTAATGTATGTAGTTTTAAAAAATTCTTAAACACATTGTCACTTTATAATAACATGCATACAGAAGCTGAAGTTCTTCATACAAAAAATTTTTACATGTAAATTTTTGCAATTTCACATTATTATTAGCAGGACTGATATGGCAACAATGTTTGCCCCTCAATTTTTGCCATTTCACATAATTGTACTTAACAGCGAGTGAGATGGCTGCCCAGAGGATAGGCCAGGAAATCATTACTGTGGGAGTTGTCGCACTTTATGGAGACTAGCGGTATGCTCTGTGGTAGATGCACAGCAGAAAACAATGGTTTCACTTCCGTAACTTGGAAAAGTTTCACTACATACATATATTTTCACTGAAAATGTGTACGAACCGTAGTAATTATCCAGAAGCTTAGCACTCGACAAATTTAACAAATTACCAATCATTCAACTTTGCAGACCACTAACACTGTGTGCATGATGTTTCTTTTCCCGTTTTCCTTCACCTTGTAACTTTTTTGTGGTTATTTATCTATTTCGTCAGTGTATTTTTATGTTAACTTTATTACAGCTTCGACATGTGAGGGCTACTGAGTCTGTAGGGGCAAATTTTAAAGAAGTGCAGTATAGTATTTTTACATTATATACACCTCTTTCATGTATACCGAACATAAAAGAATCTAAGATGATTTTCGTTTAAACCCAGAAAATTGTATTTTTCCTTATTTATTTCAAGTTATGTACATTTAAATAACAAGTTATGTATAAAAAAAAAAGTTGATGATATTTCTGTAATTTAATTACATTATGCCTGAAAAATAAAGGCAACTGAATTTCTGTAAAACTCTGGTTTAAAGAAATGCTTAGGGGCATGAAAATTTTTCTCAAAATTAATCTTTCATTACATCTGGCCTTATACTTTTTGACCTTCGAAAAGAAAAAAAGTTACATACTCTGGCATTGTAATTTAAGGTAATTTAAAAAAAAATAAAATGTACAGTAATATACTGTATTTATAGTCTGTACAGTGTAAGTTTGCCTTATTTTGATATTTTTCTTCTGAGAAGAGAATCTTAAATGGGATTGCAGAGAAGCTGTTTTTCCAGGAAGTCAGGATGGTTTAAAGGTCAACACAATGGAGTAGCCAGACAATTTTCTCAGAAGATAAATGTCAAAATCAGGCAAACTTATATTGTACAGACTATACCATCAGTTGGTAAGCCACAGCTGTGAGAGGAAAAAATTAGGTGAAAAAACTTTAAATGCACCTGGTGAGTTAGACGACCTGTCGCATCAAAAAGTGAAAAGTAATGACTAACACTGCCGTTTATTCTATCTTTTCACCACTCTCTGCCTCGTCCCACGAAATTTAGAAGATTCTGGTGAAAAATATGTAAAAAAACAATTTCATAATTAAAACTGATTTAAATATTGGCAAGACCACAACGGTAAAATAATAAATAAATATACGCTGTTGTGGCCGTTGTAGCATGCAGTCCGCTATGACTCACTCTTTCAACGAACTGTATGCTGCTCTCGAAAAATACTTTCCACTTGAGCATTTTTTAGCATCAGCAAAAGACATATTTTATGTTTGTGGTAGTAAATTTATTGTGAAAATCTGCACAGTAAAAAAAAAAAATATATATATACACACACACACACACACACACACACGTGTTTTTGATAGATACTTACTTTTTATCATAGGGCATGATAGAAAATAAACTTGTTGGACACTACTGCTATGTGTACTGTGGCACCTTCTGATAAGAAACAATTGAGTTGAATATGTATATAGAGATCTTGTGGGCCGGTAGACTAAACTCGCACAAGGTTTTTGTCAGTTTTTAGAGTAATGTCTACTCTGTTGAGTAGCTTGAGTAAGGTTTTTGTAAGTGTCTCAGGTCATGATGCTCCACGGTAATGAGGACTTTCTATGCAACAGGATGTCGCTACCTTACCTGCCCCTACTTAACTCAGTCACTTTCATGGGCATAATTTTTAACTAATTTAATTTTATTTTTGTTTCTCATTGCATGGTTTAAGACTATCTATGGAGAAATAAGTGTATAATGCAGCTAGTGAAAGTATTTTTAACAGATTTACGTTACAATTTGTATTCCATTTTGTCAAATTCGTTATATTGCTGTTATTGACATCTACACCTTTGCACTTACAAAAATATTCTTTAGAATCTATCTACACCTTTGGGTGTAGAAGTTCCAGAAGGTTCTAACTAAGCAAACCTGAAGCTATCACTATTAAGAAGGTGCACGTATTTTGTTTAGTCATATTTGTAACCTTGGTTTTATGAAAAATAATTTTTACAGCCCTAATTGCCTTGTCATAATTGGATACCAACATTAAGCCAGTTATAACTTATGCTATTTTTTCCCGATTGATAGGAGCTGACTTTGTTTTTACGGACCCGCCGCCATCCAATATCTCAAGATTCTCTACAGCGGTTGCAAAAAACTCTACGCAATGGCCAGAGAAAATATCCTCCCCACCAAGTTGAAGTGGAAGCCATTCAGCACAAAACTACACAAATTTTCCATAAGGTTTATTTCCCTGATGACACTGACGAAGCTTTCGAAGTCGATTCCTCTACCAGAGCCAAAGACTTTTGTCAGAACATATCACAGAGATTAAATCTTCGTTCTAGTGAAGGTTTCAGCTTGTTTGTGAAAATTGCTGACAAGGTGATATCTGTGCCAGAGGGTGACTTCTTTTTTGACTTTGTCAGGCATCTGACGGACTGGATAAAGAAAGCTCGTCCTTCAAGAGATGGTAAGTCCTTAGTGTTTGGTTGGAACTTTAACTGTGTATCTTCAGAGTATTTGTGGTCTTTAAATTTTACTCGTAGTAATGAAATTAATGTACAGTACACATACGTGGACTGAATATATAATTGAAAGTTTTCATCACCTAATGTGGTATCAGCTATAAATGCTGTTAATTCACTGTTACTAAATTTTACTTTACCTTGTATGCTCCTTACATGACTTCATAACACTCAAATTTGTATACTGATTTTATAAATATTAGTGTTTTACACACAGAGTTCTCAGTTTCTAAAATTCCACTATACTCCTGATATACAAATTCTTTGTTTTAAACCTGTAATATTTGTTTTAGAGCATAAATCAAAAATGTTTCCTTGAAGAATTAATGTAATGTATGTGTTTTTTAACATTTCTGCCCTAAATTTGCATTTAACGTGTAATACAATTTTAGTGCGAACATGTTAAAGAACATGTACATTAAGTTAAATTGGTTCTTCAAACAAACATGTTTTGATGTATACTCTAAAACAAATATTATGGCTTTAGAACAATGAATTTGTAGATTAGGTGTACAGTGGAATCTTAACATGTAAAATAATTTTTTTTATTACCACTGCCAGAGAAGCTACTGCTAACAGATGCTGGTTTGCTATTATGTTAAGTGGGTAGCTTGGCCATATAACACTGCAATAACAGTCACTACTAACACTAACATTTGGTATTTGTGACTATTCAAATTGGTTGGGCTCTATAAATGCATCGCACACAAACACAGACCACATGCCACACGAGTACCTCGTGTGTATGCATTTTTCGTCCATTCAGATGTAGACATTACAGTGATGTTGAAAGCATGTCGACAACATACTATCAGTAATAATTTTGTTAGTTCATAAATGTGTTTGCTTTTATGTTGCTGTAGCGTCCATGTCAATTTGGACAAAAAATGCATACCTGCCAGAGACTCAAGAGCTGGTGCATGAGTACTATTGTAATCATTGTGTTATTTATAAATACAGTAACTTAATTTAGTGTGTACAACACACAGGGGTGCCAAATAAGAGACATAAAACAACGTGAAATTTCAAGCCTTCCCAAACGCAGATGATGCCAGGTTTAATTTGAGAGACAGATGATACTGTAAGTTTGAGATTGCTGCTGATTACACTGCAGCATTACAATTAACTTTAAGGTACAAAAGGCTGTCTTCTCTTAGTTCTTAAGGAATCACACCTCCTCTCTCACACAAATTGTACGTAGTCACCATGTAAACGAATATATGTATTTTTTAATTGTAATTTATGCGTAGTACGACAGTATACCACGAAGTCTACAATACTGTAAGTCATATCTGTGCATTGGAATTGGTCATAACAACCTGAGCTGGATGCAGGTTTGATGACAGAGGGAGAGAGAGAGTGAGAGAGTGAGTGAGTGCATGTGCACGTGCGTGTGTGTGTGCATGCATGTGTGCATGTGTGTGCACGTGTGTGCACATGTGTGTGTGCATGTGTGTGTGTGCGTGCATGTGCGCACATGTCTGTGTGCACAGGCGTGCATGTCTGTGTGTGTGCGTGCATGTGTGTGCACATGTGTGCGCATGCGTGTGTGTATATATATATATATATATATATATATATATATATATATATATATATATATATATAGAGAGAGAGAGAGAGAGAGAGAGAGACACTATATTTTTTTAGAGTACGCTGTGTACAGTATGTACTTAAGTGAGATGTTTGAAACTTCTTTTAGCTGTTGTGTTACTGATCTGTGGAAGGTACTGTGATAGTTTTACAACAGTTTACAACCATGAGTACTATTTGTGTACATGGTTCAGTACTGTGCTTTTATTAATTAAATAAATTGACAGAAGGTTGAGGTACTCACAGGTTGGTACTCTTGATAGTGACATAGCAAAATGTCACGCAACAGTGTGTTAGTATTTTTGTATATGTGTCACTGTATATGAGTATCAGTCTGTGAGTTTCTCACCCTCTTGTCTGTTTATTTAATTGGTTAACCTAGTGGCCATAGTCTTCTTCTTATACGTTCACCACTTGTGGTTTGTTTCTCCGCCTTCTTGCATCCATCACTTTCGTGTTTATTTCCTTCATCCCTCTCCTTATTTTTAATTTTATCAGCACATCCCCCTAACCTGACAATGAAACCATTTCCGTACCAGTTGTAAAAATCTTGTCACTGCCTAACCTCAATTTCGTCCCGCAGACCATGTCACTGAAGTACAGCACAGTGTACTGTTTTATTCCAAAACATGGCGGAGGTAAAACTCATGTGATTACAATATCACTGACCCCTCTAAAGCGTAATTCAAAAATTCTGCGCAGTAACCACAAAATGAAACAAAATCTAACAGGAAAAAACCAGAGTACAAAACAAAGCTAGCAATACCTCAGCACAAGGCCAACCTGCCATAATATTATTGATACCCTCCTAGCTGACTTCTAGACTTTACTGGACTAGTATAACTCGTGACTGTGTTTCTCTCCTTTCCCCTTCCAAAACCGAGACCACTAAAATAAAATATTATTTAGCTAGAGTATTATCAAAGTACATGTGAATTCCAAGATATGTCTTAACTTTCATAACAAAATACAAAATAAAACTAATTTTGCAATGTCACAAAATTTTTACTAGGTGACTTTATACTTAAATGGAATCTCTTGGATTGCTAGCCACCATTGAAACAACTAGAGCCACATTTGTCTTTACTCTGTAGTTTCCTTGTTGGAGAATGATAATTTATTTTGTGACAGTAGCAGTAACTTTCTTAATATGTAGTTTAAAACTGTAGGTGAGAGATAATGTCCATAGTACCAGAGTGTTTCCTTATAAATGAATTACAGCTGGTTTTTACATTAAGTTATTCACTAACATTGCATGCGAAACATTACCTAGCACAAGGAATATGGTTTAGTTTATTTCTGTAAAAATTTTTTGTAGGGACTTCACCACAGTTCACGTACCAGGTATTTTTCATGAAGAAACTGTGGACAAACACGGTTCCTGGTAAGGACAGAAATGCAGATTTGATATTTCATTTCCACCAGGAGCTACCAAAACTTCTGAGAGGTACAATTTATTTTTCTTATTTGCTTTAGTTGTGTGAAACATATTAGTGTTAAATTAGGTTGTTTGATGTTTTAATGATTGATAATATGAATATTAATTATGTGCATTTGTTTAATATACTGTTTACATAGCAATCACAAAGTTAATTTGTCGAAAAATTTAATTTCATCTGAAGTATTTCACCACAGTATCGTGAAGCAATATCTTTTGAATCTCACTCATGGTTTTTCTCTATTAAGGCTTTAACTTTTAACTGTTTTGGCCATCATTTTAGTTAAAAAATTCAATTTGAAATATAGGCAAACCAAATAGGTCCTAACTACTAGTGTTAAAACAAAAATTTGATGTCATTCTGATATTGATAAAATCTGTCCTGAGTATAATACATTAAATTTACTCAGTGTTGTGTTTAACTTGAATTAACATACACTGTGTGTATTATATATACAGTGAACCCTCGATAACTCGGACTAAAAGAGGGGAGAAGCTGTCCGAGTTACGATTTGTCCGTGTTATCGAGGGGTGTCCGGGGAGGTGGGGTAATCAGTCATTAATCACAAGAAATGCGAAGAAATTAGTACGCTATTATTTCTACAAGCAAAAGAGGCTGCAATAAATACTGTTTTGTACGTAACTATCGTATCAAGTTACGGGAGAACCATCATGCAGTGGAAAAATTAACGTAACGTGGAGGACTATAAAAGAATGTCAAACAATGTGGGCAGTCAGATCTTTATTTATTTTTTATTTTTTATGCTGCTGGTACTTCTGGCCGGTCCTTTTTTTATCTCTGTGCTAGAAGCTGGCACCAGGCACCCTTCTATCATATAAAAGTTATCGTCTGGCTGGCGATAGCCAATGTACCTGCGTGTGTGAGAGAGATAGGAAGTGATCGTTGGAGATAAGCTAGGAAGGTTGCCAGCGGAAGTAGTCAAGGTCAACCAGTACAGTCTCTTGCAATACTAACGCCGCACGTGACCACACGCATCTCACACAAGATGTTTACATTGAAGAATACCTTACGTCCGTATATTACAGCATAGGGACAGCAGCCAACTGCTAGCCTGATAGTTACTCTACCCTCCTTCAAAGTTACAAAGGTATAAAAATAATTTTCCTCATATACATGAATAAAAACGGCACTGTAATTAATCTTTCTGGGTCACTGTATATTATGTGAACATATTATAAAATTTAATTTTATGTATGTAAATTGCATCATAGAACACATAATTTACAGCTCTATTATTACACAAATTGTCACATTATAAAGCAATAAAATTTTAATCATGTTCTACAGAGTTACCGTATTTACTCGCGTAATCATCACATATTTTTGACCAAATTTTAGGTCAAAAAAATGGGGTGCGGCCATTATAAGGGGTTTTCAAAAAATTACCTTCGAATTTTTTTGTGTGGAATATGACAAATGTACATTTTTTTTCTATATTTACTCATTCACATCGTGACAATTTCTTCTAAAATAAAGAAAAAGATTTTGTCGGTGTATAGTAGGTACTCATGGAAAAATTAAGACAACAATCCATTCATGTGCTACACTCAATGAAAATCGTTTAAAATTATCCCGCATAAGACGTTTACATTTTATGGTCCATTACATGTACGCTATTATTTCCCGTAAAGTAGTTTACAAACAAATCCGATTCACGCTTAAAACGTTACAACTCTCCAGACACTGTTACGTTATCAACAGAGCATCATCAACCAGCGAGCGTGACTCATCGTGTGATCGTGTCCGGCTTGGGCATGATGTTGTGTTGTTCTTTCACCACCCACATCGGCTCTTGAAAACATTGTTGTTAAAGGGGCGTAAAACCTTCTCACCAATTTTTCTACATCGCAACGCAAAGCAATGATTTTTAATTTTTCTTTCTAATGTCTGGGACAATTTGTTTTGCAACCCTGAATTCATTGTACATACCAGAACAAAATAATTTTCCGTTTATGTGTCATTGTAACCCGTAGTTACCGTCATTTCACAAGCACCACACTGAAATGTTTATTTACGTCACACGTGCGTGCCTGGCTCGCAGGACGAAGAGGGAGGAAAGATAAAGAAGTGAGAGGTCGGCCTGCTGCATTGCATCTTTACTAGCACGTCGCGCGCCTCGCTAGCAACATTTTACCACACGGAACTTGCCAGATATTTACTGTGGGATTATTAAAGGCTAAGTAGCGATGGACGACTTCGTTATAAAGTTTAATACTGTTCTAAAATATAATGTGATGAATTTAAATCCTGCAGAAATGATTTTTTGTCTTTTAACCCAAAAATAATTAATTATAAAAATATTAAAGTTTTTTAAAAATTCTGTCCGAGTTATCCGAAGTCTGGGACATCGAGGTTCGCGTTATCGAGGGTTCACTGTATATAATAAATTTAAATAATTACCTTCATCGTTTCGTTTTAACAGATTTTCCATCCAGGTCAGATTTATTTTTTACTATTAATTCACGTTATAACTAAATATATACAATATTCTAAAAACTTAAACTTCATGCTTCACTGTGAATTGTTAGTAGGACGGAGGGAGTACATTCCCCTGCAGTTACTTTTCCACCAGTCTCAAAGGAGATTGTGATGTCCAGTAATGCATGCAATGAATATTAAAGAATAATGCTCATGATTCATCAAGATTAGTTGGAAGTTGGAAAACAGGTTTGCTAACACATGTCAGTGTGAAGCAAGCAGTATCATACAAAATTGTGTAAATGCTGTATTGGTTTACTGTAGGCGTTATCATATGTTTTGTAGTCTAAAAGAATATGGTTTGCAACCGTAGTTATTTGCAGATTTAGCTGAATTTTCTTTTTGTGAATATGAGTACTTAATTTCACATTTTCAGGGTACCATAAGTGTACAAAGGATGAAGCATCTCGGTTGGCTGCCTTAGTGTACAGAGTGAGATTTGGTGAAAGCAAACAAGAATTACAAGCCATCCCGTAAGTGTCTTTTTGCTTCAGTGTGTATGATTTTTGTATGTGCAAGATATTTCTGCAACACATTATTGGATAGTAATAGAGTAATTTCTGAATTATTTGTGGATATAATGATATGCCAATTAGAGCTATGTAATGAATATTTTGAAGTAAAAAATCTGATGAATTTGTGCATCATCATCATCCATTTAATTTTTAAAGTTTGGTCCGTAATACTTGTGTGCTTAAAAATGTCTACATTTATTACTGTAGTTCTGTCAGTGGCTGAAACCACAATTACGTATACCACCACCTGTTTAGAAATGTTTTCTGTTTATATGAGAGTGATGATACCAACTGAAAATTATATAATCATTAAGTTGGTTGAGGTAGTACTGGGATTCTGACAATTTTAAGTCATGAAATATGTGTTTGATGAAAACTGTTTTCCATCAAAAATAAAAAATAGGATGGGAAAGAAATAAAAATCCTATACATGATCGTATTATTTTAATAATTGACCGTGGTAATATTTGATGAAATTATGGATAGCCTGTTCTTATGTTTTAGAACTAAAATTGTCTTATGTGGTTGAGGAAAAAATAAAGGAAAGGAATTTGTGTATGCAATGAGTGAATAAATGTAAACATGTACAAGAGTGTTGTTTAGGATTGCCTGCAGCTAGAATGTAGTTGGTATGAGCAAACACTTCACTGCATCTAATATGTACATAGGGTCTACCAGGGTCTTGCAGTTGTTTATTCCGATTTCAAGATCAGGTCATCCTGAAATGTATTCTCGTGACTTATTCATCGTAGTTATTTTTACTGGCCTTTCATTTGTCAAACACATATTAATGTTAATTTAACTTTGTAGTAAAGTTATAATTAATATTAGTTTAAAGCCTTAGCTTATTTTGCTTTTGCAGTCAGATGCTTCGAGAACTAATACCATCTGATCTGCTGAAAATTCAGAATGCAAATGACTGGAAGAGGTCCATTGTTGCATCGTACAATCAGGATGCAGGTAATAGTTTATAAGTGTTAATATTAATGCAAGTAAAATTAGGTAAACAGGATGTATGTCAGTGTATGGTATTACACTTCTATCAGACGAGAAAGATATTGTGCTGGTTGTATATGACAATTTGTTTGTGCTACAGTTTACAGCTCAAACATAGTCAAAAGGATTTTTATGAATACTATTTGTGAAACCTAATATGACGTACAGGCACAAATAGCACTCTGGTTACATTCTAAATAAAAATAACTTATGATGTTCTGACCGCAAATTGTGGAGATAAATAGGTACAACAGAACATGACATCTCAGAGGCAGATAACTTTCATTTCATTTCATTATTCAGATTCTCTGCAGAACAAATTATGCCACACACCTTGTCAGCTCTTCCACTATTGTCTAATACCCTCAGATGGTAGTGAGGTCTGTTATAGGTGGTTAGGGTTCTAAAATTTCCAGAAAAATTGTTAAAAAAAAAAGGGGGGGGGGGGGAAACAGAAAAAAATCACGTTTTTTCCCCAGATTTTTTTGGAAAAATTGGAAAAATTTCATTTAAAATCATTGTGAAACTATACTAATCCTGTGGTGGCTAAATTATGTATAGCAACTTATAATGTTCCCCAAATTTTTTCCCCCAATTTTTCAGTTTTTTTTTTCTTCGAAGTTTTAGAACCCTAAAGGTGGTTCATGATAAACTAAACACTTGTGAAATAAAGCTTTGTAAAAATCACTGGTTGTTAATTAACAATAATTCAAAATTTACAAATGTTGTCTCATTCTTTTATGGTTGGCCATGATTGAGGCCCGATTCATAATGCGCAGTCTGCTGTCGACTGCCGACAGCCAACTGCCAGCAGTTGGCAGTCGAATACAATTCACAATCTGCAGTCCAATCGCCATGATGTTTTTGCATTATTTTTAAAAACTGCTATTTAATAATCGGCCATGTTTTGAACATATTGTTTTTAAATTGGTACAAATTGCTTTATTTGCTTTTGCAAGCGTAGAAAATATCTAAAAACAATATTTGTTTACATCACGTGATTACGAGAGTAACACCTGATCGGTTGGAATTTTTTCGCAGTCGGCAGTCCAGCAGTCGGAGATAACGTTCGCCATCTCTAACTGCTGAACTGCCGACTGCGCATTGTGAATCGGGCCTAACCTTCTGTAGTTGCAATGTTTTTTAATTTAAATAGATATGACACTCCTGAATTTCTGTTGAGTGAAATTAATTTATATGTATTCTTTATACTGAGCAATGAGATCTCATTACAAAGTACATTAAGGGAACTTGAAATTTTATACTTAAATGTAGTGTACTTTATACTGACCAGTTTTTAAAAGGAAAGCTCTTCGTACGGGATTGAAAAATTTATAACGAAAAGTACGTACTAAACAGTGAGATTTTTGAGTATTTTTGTAAAGGCTCAATCGGTACCAATGTTTCAGACACAAAGACATGGTGATTTAGGGCCACGACAGGTGCACAGTAAGTCTAATAATAGCACACAGTTATTAAATGATGAAATATATAAAACCATGCACTAAGCGCAGGCCAAAATAACATGAGCTGCATTAGCACAGTAGGTACTTCTTTAATTAAATAATGCATTTGAGCGCAAGCTGGCAAGCTCATAATAATTATAGTATACAAAAACTAAGTACACAAAAATAAGTACCTAGGCAAAATAACTGAATGCTGACTAATCTTTATTAATATCAACATTATGTGAAAGGCTACAAAACTGTGTCAAAACAGAAACACAAAATTACAATCTTCAAACTCATTACACTGAAATCACATGGATAAAGCTCCACAGTAAGCAAACAAACGTACCAAACACACATGTGCTGAAAGATAATGCTATTCCATGATATGCCAAGAGAGCTTCAGATGGCAGAGGGTTGTTTGCAGTTGACAAATGGAAGATCACCACAGCAGCTACTGTAAGGCCAAAACAAATGTGATGCGTGTCAAAACTACTTTAATTTCAACAGACTCTGAATTTGCACACACTTTGAACAAAGCAACATGAAAATGAGAGGATATGTTCACAGGTTCCAAAATTTGTAACCTCAAAATTCACGTATTTTCAAAATCTGGTGCTACATATTTACAAAAATGTAGTTCGAAAACAACAAAAATGTGCCACACTGTGATACAAATGCCAAAGGCCCACCAGTACATGATAGTGACAAGTCAAATTATGAACAGGAAAACAAGTGAAACCTTAAAGATGGTAACAGCCTTACTGCGTTAACCCCAAACATAATTTGAAGACAGCAAACCAACTAGAATTTATGCTAATATAATCTTATCCTGAACGTTAAACACTAAACATGATTGTCTCTGTTGAAACATGTCGACTAAAGCTAGGAGCTCACTCACTTACATGAAGGATGGATTGATAACTCCCAGACAACCACAATTTATGGAAAAGGGAGAAGGACCCCACAACACACCTGCACTGACTGTGGCCAGCAGTCCTTGCTGGTTCTTGGAGAGGGGAAGCTAGGAGGAAGTATAGCGAAGTGGTTGCAAAACAGAGCCACGTGTAGGCAATTGCTGAGGTAACTCGCGTAAAGTCCTGCCACCCACCACTGTCCCTGACACATTCCATGCCAGAGAAAATTTGTGTGCGAGAGTGACGGAGTGGACAGTGGCACCCCTTGTGACTGGAATCCCTCTTTCCTTCAGCCCCTTGCATATACATCCAGGAACATATAACAAGGCTGAATTTGACACTACTGCTACCTGGGTACAGTGATCTACTGACCACGGCATGTTTGACTGAGGTTTATTTGGGCAAGTATCATTCTGGTTGTCAATAATCAAAAATAAAGCTTTCAACTGCAATGACGATTTCTCTTTAAAAAAGCCCTAAATATCCACATGGCCGCCACTTTACTCGAACAGCAAGAACTCTTGACGAGCTACCCCAAACTCTGCTCTTCTGTTTTCTACTACTATTACTACAGCTTTCAGCTGTCAAAACGCTGTTTATATTGGTTTTTTTGTCTAAGTGTTTCTCACAGATATTTTTATTTTGTCATTAAAATTTTTTTCCTGAGTTACTCTGATTTTTTCTCACACTATATTTCTTATAACACTCAAACACTACTTTCTGGTTCATGTTTATTGTAGATTTCCTGCAGTGTGTGTATTAATATTGTGCAACAATGATATTACCCAGTTTAGTTTCCAACTATGTGATGTATATGTGTGTGCATCTGTTTGTGTAAGCATGGAAGGTAAAGGGAGACAGGAAATAAAAGTAGGTAACATAATTTATATTAGTTTTCTGCAGTTTGTTTGAATCCAGTTTTTTAAATAATTTATTAATTGATTACTTTTATTAAATATTTTGATTAGGACATAGTTCATCGAAAATTTGGCAGTATTTATTTAGTTGTAATATGTATACAAAATAAGCCTTGGTAAATGGTGCTTGTATGTTTGGCAGGGATGAGTCCCGAAGAAGCAAAAATTACTTTTCTCAAAATTATTTATCGTTGGCCAACTTTTGGATCAGCATTCTTCGAAGTGAAACAAACGACTGAACCAAACTATCCAGAGATGTTACTTATCGCAATCAACAAACATGGTGTTAGTCTTATACACCCACAAACTAAGGTAAGAGAGTTTTTTTGTACATATTTGCAGACATAATTGGTAGTAAAATCAATCTGTGTGAAAATTATCATCATTGGTTCTACTGTAGATTGTGTTGAGGAGAAGAAGTAGCCCAAGTATGTAGACTGTGTAATAAAAGTATACTCAGCCTCCTAATTTTTAGTCATTACAGTAGCATACAGTGGCAAAGTTCATAGCATACAGTAGTACTCATGACTGCCTTGTAACTCTAGATTGTTACATAATTACAATACAGTATGTCGTTGGTTTGTTTAAAATGCTTTTTCTGAAAACTTAAATTTTTGATATTGCTGAGAAAGCGGATGCAATTCTAGGCAATTGATTTAGTCAGTAGGCAAAATAGGTTATTAATTTTTTTAGTGCAGGAAAACATTTATTATTACCATTTTAATGTGCCTTTTTTCAGGAAATTTTGGTTACACATCCATTCACACGTATTTCAAATTGGTCATCTGGCAACACATATTTCCACATGACCATTGGAAACCTGGTTCGTGGATCCAAGCTCCTGTGTGAAACGTCATTAGGATATAAAATGGACGATCTCCTTACATCATATATTTCTCTTATGCTCACCAACATGAACAAGCAGAGGGGAACTCTCAGAATAAAATAATTTTTTAACTGCCCATGTACTTATTAATGAAATCTATTTCTTCAAATTGTGTACAGAACTTTAAGTAAGAATCTCTTAAACTTCAATGTGAACTAGGGCTGGGCTGATACTTGTTTTGAAAATTTAAACATTGGTGCAATAGAACTCCTAGTCAACATCGTAATGGTAAACTTAAGATTTCCAAATGCAGCAAGTGATAGTGAATAAAAAAGTTCACACATCGATTGGTACTAAAGACTGGTACGTCAACATAAAGAAACATGTGTATTTGAGTAGTTAAATTATTCCAGCTTCCACTATTGTAAAGTTAGTTCCAGAGGTACCATGGTCAGTATTACTTATTTTCATCCTCTTACACTAAAACATATTCAGGTCACATTGAAGGATGTTAGACCATTCACACAGGTGTATGGTTGTACAGTATTAATGTTATGTTTATAGTATGAATAAATATTTTGAATTAGTCAACACTGTTATCCACATCCTTATTATCTGCTTTATTATTTATTTTTGATGCCTTAAAATGTTTTTAAGGCATTACTTCAGCAAACCCTTAATGTTAAGAGTCTTGACGAGTACATCAATCAAACAGCAAAACTTGATGTAATGACACATCACTTTAACAATATACCACATTTTCCCGCATAATTTACGTAGTTTTATTCAGTTTTTTAAGCTTAAAAATTGGGGTGCGCAAAATATTCGCGGAAATATTAAAAAAAATTTTTTTCAAGTGTGGTCATGTTTAGGAAAAATTGAAATATTGATTAAAAAATAATCCTAAAAGAAAAGTCCTCGTACATAACATTGAAAACTTCGCTGTTAGCAGATGCTACAGTTACGTTTGATTCCAAGATCACATAGGTACTTACCGCTTGCAGTCAATTGCACAGTGATAAGCATCGGCCGGCCTGCCGACTGGCCACCCGACCTGGCAACAGCGCAGAGCACGCGGCCGTGTCCGGTAGCTTGTTACGTATCTGTAATTTTAACTTCACACTCTACATACTTCCTGGCAAAGGGTTAAACTTATTGTTTACACATGCAGCATTCAGCAATATGTATCAATTTAAAGAATCACGGTAAATGAACTTTACTGAAAGTTAAAAAAATTGCAACAAAGACAAAAAGTCACATTAATAAATTCTGAAATATGTATGGTAACAAGGAAAAAAAAACACTTTATACACGTTTTGGTCTGATTCTTCAGACGAAAGATCAACATCTTTACTGTCACTACTGGCACTTTCACCATAGTCTGAGTCGGCGATTTCACTCCACACACTCCACATCAGGTCGTCTTCAGTGCCATCCAGTTTACTGGAAATGCCCTTTTTTTCTTTTCTTTTTCTTCTCCACAACGATAGCCTCCGAAATACGACTACAGCTGTCCACAATCCACCCGCACACATTTTCTACCGTCGGCCGCTGTATTTTCACCCCAGGTGTTAGGGTGGGATTTCCCTCTGCCATGTACTCTGTACACATTCGCCGAAAATGGTCCTTAAAAGCTTTGTTGACGCTTACGTCTAGCGGCTGTAACAAACCAGTTAGTCCTGTCAGTTTTGTTTTCTGATAATTTCCATTTCACATCTTGTCAGATGACCTTTAAAGCTGTCCAACACTAATAAAGACTGCAACTTCAAAAGTGCGCCCGGTCTGTTAAACCAAACCGTTTTTAGCCAGTCTATCATTAACTCGCCATCCATCCGACCTTTAGGATGTACATGCACGTTCATTCCCTTTGGAAAACTACACTTAGGCAAAGTTTTCCTCTTGAAAATCACATAAGGTGGGAGCTTCCTGCCGTCTGCTGTTAGCAAGCATAACTGTAAAACATTGTTTTTCTGCGCCCGAAGTTCTTATCAAAACGCTACGCGTTCCCTTTTCGTCAATTGTTGTCCAACTAGGCATATCGAAACAAACAAGTGTTTGCCTATTTGTGACAAGAGATATGAATTCCTTTCCCTAAGGCGAATCACAAATTTATGAAACTTCTGCACATTTTCGGTATGATCTTGTGGCAATTTTTGGCACAATGATGTTCGTCTTCGCAGTGAAAATCCTTGGCGCCGCATGAACCTCATAATCCAGCCTCGACTGGCCTTGAACTGCCCAGCACCAAAATTTTCACTCCTTGCAATATTGCGTGCGTAGAACTGAAGCATCTCTGTTGACACAGTATACCCACATCGCCTACAATCTTGGATGTAATGTACCAAGCGTTCTTCAATTTTTGGAAATTTCCCTTGTTTGGGACCTCGAAACGATCTTGCGCTTGCCTTAGCATTTTCCGGTTGATCTTTCTGTTTCCGCAAATATCTTATGTGGCCTTCAGTAACAGAAAAGGGCCGAGCTGAAGCACGATTACCGTTATCTTCTGCGTATGATATTGCTTTCAGCTTAAATGCAGCAGTATAACTCCCGTACTTCCCTATTGTTACAAAGCACTAACTTAGATAAAAAAAATAAGTGCGCTAGCTGGCAGATACAGTTCAGCATGCTAGAGGTGTGTAGGGGAGGAGAGGAATGGAAGGGGGAGGAGTCTGCGGTTGTTGCTTCAGGGGAGGGTGGCTACACATTCCTCCCTCTCATTCGCTAGCCGGTGCCTTCCTGCCTTCCTCCTCACCGCCAATTGAGAAGATTTCTGCTCCCCCCTCCCCTTCCATATGCCACGCATCTCGCTTCCCCTTGTCCCCTTGTTTACAATCCAGTGCCGCGTCAGCCCGGCAGCAGTCGGACAAGTTCCTGCATGCACGTCTGTATCTCCCACCCCGAAAAAAACACTGCATAAATTACGCGAAATATTTTTATTTCATGAAATGATGATAAAAATGCAGGGTGCGTAAAGTACGCGATGGCGTAAATTATGCGGAAAAATACAATAACAACCTCAATTCTACAAACATCTGATTCAAATCCTTTCAACTTTACTGTGCTGTAAATTATTTCCAACTACCTACATCACGAAATATGTTTGTTTTTGTGTGCAACATAATAGTTTTTCTTTTTTTTTTCAGTATTAAACTAAGTACATACAGTAATTAGATGGCGAGGCTCTTTTCTGCCTTGGTATTAGTTTGTGAAACATTATGTGAAGATGGTATATCAGCCCAGCACTACTGAAACTTTTTAAAACTATTGTGTATTTTATTCTTTGATTAGTTAATTGGTGGTTTTGAAGAGCATGTAGTTATTTATATTTTAGTTTGTGACATGCTTTTGAAGGAACGTGTGCATACGACCCATTATTCACTTAACAACAGTGTAGTACTATTTGTAACGTTATTCATTCATGTATTCCTGAAAGTCATTATCTTGTTTAAGTGGTATATTTCATAACATAAAACCAATACTTTTGCAGTATTGTTAGAGACACTGGTAAATCACAGGAAAAGTTGATTGTTTGCTAGGCTCCAACATGCTGTGTATAACACTGAAGGTTTTGTACCTATATTGGCTATCGTTTATATGAAGCACTGTGTCCCTCTTGTACAGTTTTACAGTTTTAACACAGAACATATGCAATTTGCCAGAAAACTGTTCACACGGGTCATAATTGAGATACTACAGTTTATTGGAGACTATGTTAAATATTTTCGCAATTTTCTAGTGTTTCAGTATTATACAAAAGACCACATTTATTTTGAAAATGCCATGCTTAAAAAATAATATATGATAAAATGATGTTAATATATGACCAATTGGTAAAAAAAAAAAATCACTGTGAAAATTTTTTTTTGTATTTTGAGGATAAACAGATTGAAAAAAGTAGAGTTTAGCAAACGCATGGTTATGAAAACTTATGTATTAAAAACTGCAAAACTTAAAAATTTAGTTTCCATCAAGTTTGCATTACCGGTACAGAAGTTTTATTGTATTAGAGTTTCATAACTTTTTTTTAAAACTATTTCTTTGATATTTGTGTAGATTTATTTGTTTTTTCATTTATTTTCAGTATTGTTTTAGGCTCCCAAAATTACTTTATAAAATCCATGTGTTTATAAAATCTGTGCACTTAAACAAATTACAGGTTAAGTCAGTTTCTACTATGCACATTGACCTCCAACCAGCATCATCTTGTAGTAAAACTTTTTCAGTTTCCCAGTTACGTGACGTGAAATGCTGTAATTACAGTGACATTTGCACATTTAAAAGTAAATACTTTAAATAGTAAAGTGAAGTACTATGAACATTATTTTTATAAAAGAATAAAGTCTGCCATCTTCATAGCAGAAAGTATCGCAATGTTTGTCATTACATATTGTAATATGATTCGAACTAAAAGCATGTATTACAGAATTTTTTTTTCACACCTTAAGGTTTTGCTGGTGCCTTTGAAATAGTTTACATAAAAGAAGTCTATTTGTTGAAATAGTGATATTTTTTAAGAATATAGCAATTTTATTTATTGTAGGTACTTAAAGAATACTTTGTACATAATTGTAAGTTCATGAATGTATGTTGATCTGAAATGTTATTCTGTGCAATACTTGTACATATGTTATTGATGAATTGTGTAGTACCGTAGGTAATAAGTAATAGAATAGTCAAGGAACTGTAACTTTTACTTGCAGAAAAGAAACATATAAATTGTTTTAATACTTTACTGTAAATATGATGCTTTTATAAAAAAAGTTTTTTGAAGTTTTGACTTTTATTTTATGCTTGAAATAGTATGATTTTTGTATATGGATGTAACTTTTTAGAGAAACATACAGTATGTGATATTTTATAATGTATAGTCACCTGGAATCTGAAATAGTGTGTTTAGCACGCTAAAACTCAATAAATAATTACTATTCCTTGCTGAAATATTGTTTGGGACCAATTAAAAAGAAAATAATAATAATATGGGAACAGGACCAGAATCATTGCAGGTAAATTTCGTACACTGGCTTGTGATAATTTACATTACTTGTCACTAACTAGTTAAGTTTAAGTTACTCCACAAGGTGTTGCAGAATACAAGTATGAATACGTCAGCACTACATAACAAGTGCAGAAAGACAGTAATTAAAGGTATAAAACACTGCATGAGAAATAGGATAGCAACATCTGCAAATTTACAGTTTTTATGGCAGGCCTAATTTAATATGTTGCTTAATGCTTTCTCCAAAGGATATTTTACAGTTATGACTAAATTTTAAGAAAAGATGACGGTAAGCAAGGCAATCAAGGTTAGAGAAACTGTAGGGTAGACACACTGAAAATCACTGGGTGGGGAACAAAACATTTTGGGCAGGGGTACAGGAAGTGGTAAAGCAGGAGCATTGGCAACTATAGGGCAGAGGCAGTGAAAATTGTAGGGCATGGACATTCAAAATTATGGGGCAGAGGTACAGAAAATTGTAGGGTAGGGCACTATAAATGTGACACATTGACATAAAAAATAATGTGGTAGAGGTACAGTAAACTGTAGGGTGGACTATAAAAAATGTGAGGCTGGGACATTAAAAATAATCATGAGACAAAGGTACAGAAAATTGTAGGGCAGGAGCACTGGATATGTTAAGCAAGTAGGATATTAAAAAATATGGAGCAGATGTACAGAAAGTTGTAGGGTAGGGGTACAGAAAATTTTAGGGTAGCACAATTAAAAACGTGTAGCACAGATGTTAAAAATAATCTTGACGTAGAGGTACAGAAAATTGTACGGTATAAGCACAGAATTGTACGGTAGGGGCACAGAAAATGTGAAGAAGAAACATTAAAAAAGTATGGGGCAGAGGCAAAAAAATTGTAGGGTACGTGCACTAGATATGTTAAAGCAAGGATATTAGATATTATGGAGCAGATGTACTGAAAATTGTAGGGTAAGGTACAGTTGTCGGATAGGGGTACAGAAAATTGTGGGGTAGGACCACAAAATAATTAGAGGCAGGGGCATGGCAGAGGTACAGAAACTTTTAGGGTAGGGTAGAGCACAACAAATTGTAGGATACCATAGTTGCATTAAAATAATGTGTGGCAAGGACACTAAAAATCATGGGCAGGGAAAGGGGAAATAGAAATTGTAGGGCAGAAGTACTAACAATTGTAGGACAGATGCAGTGGAAACTGTAGGGCAGAGAGACTTAAAATTTTAGGGCAGAGGGACTGACAGAAAATTGTAGGGTAGGGGCACTTTCGTCAGCAGCAGAATTTGTATAGTCTTACCTATCATAATAACCTCTGCCTAACCTCACCTATTGTGAAAATAAATGAGTTTAAACATTCCTACAAAAATGTGCAAATATGATGTTAATATTGTACTTATACACACTATAATGTCATATGTTGTAACAATCTTCGCCCCTCACAATATTATTTCTGAAGGATGCATTACTATACAAGTCGCATGGCCCAACACAAATGTATTTTACTGCTATGAGTAATTAAATTCTTTCATCTCCGACGATATCAATTTACGGGGAAGCCCTGCCGCGCTCTTGTTTGGCATTATTTAGGCCTAAACGAAAGTATGTATTTGTATTTTTTAACGTACTGTATTTACAAAAATGTGTCTGGATGCCAAATAGAGTTTTCAATTTTAAACTTTTGAAACAAACATTTGTTTGGAATCAGCACCCTTGTGTGACGTCACAACTAATAGTGTCCGTTACAAGCTCCAAGTAATTACAATTCACTTCCTATCTATAGTTATGCATACACGTACTGGTATTATAATTTTATCAATTGCTACATACGTAACTCAAAAATAAGTGATCTTCGAATCCAAGTTCACGTAAACTCTTTTGTTGTGAGGAACTTGTCCTCAAAATGTTTGACACCAGTAAAGATACATTCTGTATAGTGTTGCTGCATTCCGAGATTCACAGATTTCACTGGCCAGTATTTTCAGTAACATCACCTATGGCTCAGATTCTGCTGACGAGCGCAGATTTTACTGGTAGAGATATCTGTTTAAGTTACCTTAAGCAAGATTACGTCTGTTACAGTGAATGCTGATTTTACTGGAGCTTCAGATCATCAGTGTTGTCAGGAAAACAGTCTTTGTGGCGGGAATTAGGGTAAATGATGTAATGGAAGCGCAATAAATCTATCTCTAGCATTAGTACTGACGCACGTAACCTTAAATACATTTGCCATGCATATTTATTTAGGTTTATTTATCTTAATACCTCTTTATACTTATTAGAAGCATCCGTTGTTTTCATTTTGCAGAGCTGAAAAAAAATTGAGAGGTTGATTTAAACTATTTTGATATGCCAGTATTGCTGGCAGTTTGAGAGAAATTGCAATTATTTTCAGAGACTATTACGGAAGTAAATGTTCAACATTTAAAGTAAATTCCATCTCTACTGGACTCGTACAATGTTGACTTCCGATACTCTCAAAAGGCATATTAGGGCAAATATTTACTTATTTTATTTAAGCCCCATTCATTCTAAAGATTATAACTAGTACTGTAATTGTATTTTGAATGAGAGAAGTGCTGCATTTTAAGACTTAACATTTTATTTAAAACATTTGCTTACTTTGCTCTAGCATATTTCATGAACATGTCTATACACCTTGAAAGATTTAAGTTTATAAAAATATTGTGGGAATGAAAAATGCTATATGCCGTCATGTGACAGTCATTCCCTGCAACAAGTAGGTAACAGTCGGCTGCCCCATAATGTGGGGTTTGTACTTTCTTGAGGTGATCTACTACATACAGAAAGTGGTTTTAGAACCTTATAGTAAATAAATATGAACATAGGTAGGCAGAAAATAATGTTTAACATACATAGCCCTAGCTCGCTATTTCTTCATCAAACCACACAAACACAACCACTCCTAGCATGTGTAAAGTTGACCTAACGTAACATCATGGTTATGTTATTGTATTCGTATCATTGAACCGAACTGTTCATAGTCCAACTGTATTCCATAAGATATTTTTCTCAGGAAGTAGATTATCAAACATGTTTTCAGTGTAGCCCTAATATGGTAAAACAGTTTCGCCCAGAAAATCTGGCTGAATTTCCAGGGGAAGGTACACATTTCCTCAGCTTAACAAAATTCACAGAGAATGTTACGTCCCAGTTAATTAAAATATGTACACACGTAAAAGTTTCTTTTAAAACACCACAAAAAATATATAAGATGTCTACGGTATAATTCACAGTGAAATAAACATGTCATGCAAAGAGCCCTTAATTAACGACTTGGAGTCCTATGATCTCTAACAATTTGTTCATAGAATAAAGTCTTCTGATAACCTAACGAAAGACCACCAGTCAAGCTAAACCTTGCTACAGTATGTAAATCCATGAGCTTTGAGGGAATGCTGTGTCAGTTTTTCAACACATGAAAGTAAGATCCACTGACAGTGCCTAGCTATAACTATGAAAACTTTTTTAATTAATTGCTCAGCTGGAATTTAGCATCCATGAGAACATTGTGCACTTGAACTGGCTGATGACATAGTGTTTGCAAATATTTTTAGTGATGTTAGGTGGTTTCAGCACGATAGAAGGCAAGCCAAGTGGAGCATGAATAGTTCCCGACATTGTTTTAAACCAGAAAAGAATCTACATAAGCTTGAAACCAAGCATACAAAATAACACAGCATCTAAACAGCACTTGCATAGTTAATAATGATATTTACAGAAAGACAATCATAAGATTGAAAAAGTCTTGTACACTACAAATTACAAATCACCTTTCAAATCCAGTGTCTTCTTCCTTCTATTATTATAGCCTTGACCATTTACAGTAGTTACTATTGGGTGAAAAATAGTGTCAAACAATTCAAAATATTCAGTAGTTAAACCAGTATCAGTGATATTCAAAACATGACCAAATTACAAGTGTTCTTTCTCCCATATAAAAGGGTAAAATTGAACAAAACAGTAAGTTTTGGGCTCATATAGTTTGTAGCTAAAAATGCAGAGTCTCTTAACATGCACTTTCAAATTCGAAATGTTACATAAAAATCAACATTCTAGCTGGTGTTGGATATTTTCTCTGAATGACTGTGCCATACTTTTCCTACTTCTCTTTCAACCTTCTTCAAATTTTCATTCATTTTCACTCATAGCTAAACAGATTACAATGATGATACTACAGATTGTTTGTTTACAAACAAATTACGAATAGAAAAAAAGGGAAGCATAGATATCATAGATAATCATAACAGTATGACTAAAAAACAATTCTGAATGTAAAAAATGTTTGCCAAATGTGGACTTTTACCCTTTTTCCAATCACCAATTCAATTTAGGTATAGCTTTTGATGCAGTGTGCAAATGACAATCTATCATACTCAGTTTTAAAGATATTTTTATCCTCTACAACTACATATATTCTTGTGTACTTTTGGTCTTAATGTAATAATTTAGAAGATATAACACATTATACGTACGAAAATGTGGCATTAAAAGTGATTATTGGGAAAAATAATTATTTTCAACTACAGTACTTGTATCTCGAAAACGTCTTGAGTAAGGAATAAATATATAAGAACTAATTTATGTGAAATTTTATTGTCTTTAATTTTGTACTTGAAGATTTTTCGCTATGACCAAACATTATTGAGATATACGTGCAAAACCAAAAACACGCACACATTTTGGCACATCCTGTAGTTAGCTCCTCTCGCAGACTTCAGGACTTTTGGTATGTTCATCTCCAAACAACTCCGAACACGTTACAAAAGTAAAAAAACTCCGCACAAAAGTCTGTCTGCAAACCATTCATTGACTGGATTAGTAATGAACTTGAGTTTTGATGAATTCATTTTTGTGGACACGAATACTAGACCAAGAAGATTACTTGTGTTAAATAATTTTTGTTTGTTGAAAACTTATTAGGCAACATGTTGAACTAAAATTTTTGTTATATGTTAGGCAGTTGGGAAATGCAGTATTAGACTGCAGTTTTACTTTTCCCTTTTCCAGGCGAGTTTTGGCAGAAGAACCTACTCCCATCTGTTCTTGTGTATCTGAGGATAGGTGGGTTAAATTAGCCTCGCATGTGGGATGTGCAGTACAGGACTCAGTAGAAGGTTGTCACCCTTGAAAGTAAAGGGGATTGTTTTGTTTGTAACAATTCCTGTAAAGGTCAACAACCAATTCTTCCTCTTCAGCTGTTGCAGTGTGTGTCTGGTGACTGGGTTTCAAATCCAGACCGGTGCCATGCCAAGCAGTGTGATGGCAAGGTGACTGTGGTGACAGATGATGGCCTCTTCAACAGTAATACTAGTGGAGGTTGGTTTATTGATTTATGATCCCCTCTGAATGACCACACAAAGCAACAGAGCTTGTCAATGGGTTTGTCCAGGAAGGCTTGGCAGGCTGCAGTCAGCAAATAAAACAGCAAAGAATAAGATGTTTTCTTTTATTTCTTACAGGATGTCTTCAAGCCTGGAATACCTGGGAAAATCAAGAAAAATCAGCTGAAAATTAGGGGGATTTTCTCAAAATCATAAAATTTCCTAATAGTAATCTGAAGTTCTGCAAGTATTTGTTGTTTCAAAGATACACAAGGGGTTATATAGTCTATACAGGATAAGTTTGCCTTGTTTTGACATTTCTCTTCAGAGAAATATGCCTGGCAACTCCATTGCGTTGCTCTTTAAACCACCTGACATCCTGGAAAAACAAGGTCTCTGCAAACCTGTTTACAGGTACACTTCTCAGAAGAAGAATATCAAAACTCAGCAAATTTATACTATACAGACTATAGTGAAATATGACTTTGTGAAACAATGGTTAGAAGTATCAAACACAATGTAACATCTTGATAATAATTATTGTGCTGATTTGTCACACTTGCTCCCTAAAAGTTTCTAACAAACATTTCATTTCAGACACTGGAGTTATAAACATAAGAATAGAAACACATCTTGTTTTTTAACACTGCCAGCAATGTAGTGTAAATAAATACTTATGTACGATACCATAATTCAAATATTTAAAAATTATTTTTGGTAATGGTAAGTGATCAGCATTACTGCTGTTATTTTGCATATTTGAAGCCTGTGTCTCAAGTATCTAATGTTGTGATATGCTCAGAGTGCTAACGAAACACATACAGTAGATAGTCAGCACAGTATTTTTTGTGGAGTGCGTTTTGTTGTTTTTCGAGAGCTGCTTAGATAACCTATAATGGCCAATGATACAAAAAATTAAGGAAGCTTACAAGCAAACTATTCTTAAGTACTGTATTTGCCAGCATATAAAACGACTATTTTTACATATTTGTGGCCTTTGAAAATTGCTACTCGTCTTATATGAAGGTGCAAAAATTTTTGGTAACCTAAAAATCGTTTGAAAGCTAAGCTGTAAGCTGTAGAGTTGTATGATGTTTCAAGGAATTGCGTTTTTCGTCACAAATGAAAATGAGTGCCCCGTTTTTTTAATAAAATTTACGGTACAACATTTTGATGAGCGTCATTCATAACAAAGGAAACTTCCTCACAGCGAAGCGGCGATCGATGCAGCTGAAGCGCGTGCCTAGATCCTTTGTCTCACAAGCCCACAACTCTCGGGCAGAGAAAACGAGGATCAGGGTCCGCATGCTTAGATCTCTTGTCTCGCAAGCATAAAACTCTCGGGCTGAGAAAATGAGGATCTAGGTACTGCGTGCCTAGATCATTTGTTTCGCCGGTACAAAACTCTCGGATGGTGAAAACGAGGATCTAGGTACCGTACCACACATTCACGTGTCTACTGTCCAGTGCTAGGCTGGCAGGCGACAACAGCGCACAGGAATGCAATGACCTTGCAAGCAGCTGTTGTAGCCCGGCGTTGCCATGTACCATGCTGTGTCCCTCAGTCCAGCGTTGCCAAGTCGCGAACAGTTGCCGGCCACTGATGATGTCGCCGGCCGCCGCCGTGCATTTCCTTGGCTCTTGGGTGCCTGGAGGGCAGTAGTAGCCAATGTTATTCGTTCGTGTGTCTACCATGATGTTTATATGACGGTAATAAATGCATTGAAAATATTTAAACTAAATTTTTAATGTTTCTAGCAAAGGAAAAATATTTTTTTCTGTTGGGAATTTCAAAATTAGTAGTTTACTTTTTTTTTCTCAAGATTTTGTACTTTCAAAACCATGACTCACCTTATACGCGAGGTCGTCCTATATGCCGGCAAATACAGTATGTGGCTGTTAAGTGTTAAGATGTGATTCCTTAGGCTTAATTTCTCATTTATGTAATTGTTAGATTCTTAGTGAATTTTGTAGTAATAAACACATTTATTTTATGTCTACTGATGTTTTGTAAATGAAAGTTCTTGTAATATTTGCCCTATAAAAACTATACCAAGAATGTTTTTCAAGAAATTATCCATCCTAGTTTTATTATTAAAGGATGTAAATCTACTGAAATGCTATAAACCATTGAAATACTGTACTTGCATTAAGTCTCTGGCACAAAAAGATACATACATATCAGGGGGCAGGCGATGGCTCACCATTTTTCGTCTTTCCTGCGCAGAATTGTTGCCATACTCATTCGCTCTCCTCGTGGCTACGTTGGAACTAAATGAAGGCAATACTTCAAAATTTTACATCTTCATCTTCAAAGTGTCAGTTTTCTAAACATGTCCGTATATTCAGTTTAATATGTAGTTTTCTCATTAAAATAGATATTTGTCGGAGGTGAAATTTTCGAACCGCGAATTTTTCAGCAATTGGCTAACTTTTCTCCTAATTCAGATAAGATGTGAGTGAATGAAATGTGCAGAAAGGATTGAATTTTCATATTTCAGCACACAAAGTGATACAATTTTCCAGAACTGAAATGTAAAATTTCATTGTTGCCTATTTCAGCATAACAAGCCCTATTACCATAAAAGCAAGCGTAAATATTGAGTCTCACAAAAATTACTACTATACTTTGTAAGTGAAACCTATATTTTGTTTTTATATGCAAAAAAAAATCTGTAACAAAATACTAAAAAATAATTTGTAAACTTATTAAATATTAACTGATGCATTGTTTTACGTTGTGTAGTAAAATACCTAAACACGAAAAGAAAATTTTGTTGAAATTTACTTAAAGTATTCACAATATAGAGTTTATCTTTTCAAAGTAATAATACAAATTTCCAACATATGTATGAATATTGAAACATTTAAATGATAAGTTTTCTTCAATACTGTGTTATTATAGTATTTTCATTAATATTTACTTTCATTATTTACGTTTCACTGTCTAACAAATATTATAATAATTTTTCCCTCTTTTAAAAGTCACATTAAATCTTATGAAACATTAAACATTTTCATGATATTTAATTTGAAAGTGGGTTTATTATGGTATTTTAAGTTTTAAATGAAGACGTCGTTAATAACTGCTACACATGAACTCAATAAGCACCTGACTAAAATTTACGTAAATTATATAACTTACAACACACAGTTTTTATAATATCATAATACAATTCTTATTTATATTACAACTTTAAACTGTGCGTATGGACCACATTTGGTCATCCAGGACTTTTTTTTTGTATACCTTTTTTATACTTTTTATTTTCTAAATTAAAATTAATCATTAATTTCTTTATTTCTCTTACATCATGTTTTCATATTACTCAGTGTAGTTTGTAAAAGGGTACCCTAGGAAAAATAATATTTAAAAGGGTTTGCATGGCCCTGTTTACTATATCAAATTATAACTGTTCAATACGCATTTTATAATTCAATGTCTTTTCTATTTCAACTGCCCAATTATTATATAATAATAAATAGTTATTTTCACTCTGCCTGATATTAATTTTTTTTATTGAACAGCTCTTCCTCTGGGTATTTAATTTTCAATTTGTAATGTTGACTCTACATGAGCAGTAATAGGCCACAGTCTTAATTATATTTTGTCAGTCTTCCTTACCAGCACACATTTAAGAAATATATATAACTACAGTAGCAGATAATAATGTACAGCAATGTACTAAATCTAAATATACAACCAAAGGAAGATGGGACCTGTTCTCATTGTAAATATTTTCACGATTTCGTCAAAATTTGATTGGGTGAATTAATTTACTTTTTTGATATTTTTCATGTCATGTCATAAATTTTTTTTTTACCCAGAACAAATATTTCGGCCACAAGGAATGTGTGCAAGCATCATACTTTTAGTTACATTTAATGGTTAGATTAGGTATATACGTAAAACAACCTTAGTCGCAAGAATAAGTTATTATTAATTGTATTATTTATTCTCAAAGTAAAATCAGACACTTGTTATTTTTAAAAAATACTAACAAATTAGGCAATTAATTAGGGTACATTGAGCCTCCATAGTTTTCCATTAGCCAAATAATTTAATTAAACTGTGAGATAAATTTATCTACCTCATACTTTACGACACTGCATTGGTATAAATAATTTGACAATACAAAAAACGTGAAAAAGAATTAAGAACTTTTAATAGCCTAACCTAGATACCTTGATTCGTACATGTTTTGCCTCTAAATGGCCTAGGTATGCAGCAATTTTACCCACGTTTTCACGGTTTTTTGTCACCAGAAAATATGTTGTAGGTATTACTAGCCCAGATTCGAATTCTGGCAAATTATGTGTCACGTCAATACAAATGTAAATTTATTCCTTTGTAATTTGTTTGCCACATTAAAATATATATTTATTTTTTTACTAAGAATTGTAAACCAAAAACTAACTCCATTTTTTTTTTATTATTGAGCTCAGCTCTTTTTATTCAGTAGCTTCCCACCGTAATTTATAGTGTCAGCTCATAAAACCGCGCTAATTTACGTTAGATATCGTTCATCTGTGCTTCCCTTCTCTAATTCTCTAAGAGTCCGTCAGGTTGTGTCACGTCGCCACACTTCCCCTCCCTCATGTGGTGTGGCCGTTAGGTTGTATTGGTATGAAAGGGGGAGGACAGTAAAATATTATTCCTGATAGCTGCAAGCTCCTGAAAGACAGGAAAGAGGAAACTTCAGTGTGCTTACATGGCATGCGACAGAGAGTGTATGCGAGAGAGAAAAGAAAAGAATGAGAGTTTGAACGTTAAGGAGGAAGTGGGTACTTGCAGTTTGAAGGTCATACGGGACGCATTTTAGGGATGGTAAGTCTTCTTGCCCTGTTATCTTTTAACATGGGCCGAGACAGTTTAGTGATAAAACATTCTACAGTCATTGGCGAGATTAGATTGGCCATGTAAGCAAATCCCCACTTTTTTTACACACTCGGAACAAGCACACTGTGCATATGTGACGTTAGAAAGCCGAAGCCCACAAATGTAAATCACTGTACTGTTGTTGATTTGGTGGAGTTACAATCATCCATCAGTCTGCCTGTCGTTCATGCCTTTCATGTGCAATGCTACAGATGTATAAACTTAAATTTTCTGTGAGACATAAAAAATTCCCCTAAACAGTTCAACTATATTTACACATTTATTTACTAGCCTATGGCTGCTAGTAAGTGCAACAGCTGTTTTTCATCAAAAATAAATTTTGCAAGCACAATATTTGCTAATAAAATTATTTAACATTTAATTTTACTAATCATAATGTATTTTAATGTTTTCGTATGCCAAAATTATCTCCCACGGTAGTTTAAAGTACAAAATTTGCAGTACTACGCAAAGAAAAATATAAAATAAAACAAACCCCACAGCCTTCTCATTAAAATGAAACCTTTGAAATGATTGCTGCCATTTTTAGAAGGCTGTGCTTTCATCCGTCAAATATCAGAGCTTGCCTAGCTTTCGACGACTGAACGGATGGAAATATTGGAAGCTTCTGAATGGCTGAAGGTCCTGTGACTGGCGGGCGAGACGGATGATTGTAACTACAGCTTAACAGAGAAAATAGTGAATTTACTTAAAACTGAAAGGTGTTAAGTTATTATTCATTGATTGCACAACTAACCTGTCTTGTATCAACTGTCAATATTGTTATATTTAAACACAAAAACTAATCCTAACATAAAAATTGGATTTAAATATTTATGTGGCTCATTTATATAATTCTAAAATTACTAGTAATACTTTACTTCAGATTTAAAATAGCAATCTTAGAAAAATTATTAAGTTAATTAATAACAGCTATTTTGCTATTGCTAACAGTCTATGAAAGGAACTGAAAATGAGCTAAGCTCCAGGAAAGATGAGTTTTGGGGTGTTAGCTAGTGCCTTTCTTCCCAAGGAACTTTCAATGGGACTTACCTCCTTTTATTTATTATAAAAAAAACTCAAGTTGAGCTGAGCTCCAATTTTAAAGCACTGCGTAATACCAAGATAAACATGTTGCTTCACTTTACCTAAACAACCACTATTTTCACATCTCTTTCAATACTCTCGAAACTAGCTTTCGCGGCCAAAAATCAATTTTCTTGAGTTGTACAATTAATATCTCAAATCTGTCATTTACAATGGAACACATCAAAAATTTCTCAAGTCTTCCGTAATTTTGCATCTAACTGACAAATTTTGTTATTTCAAAATGAAGAGTGTAATTTTACATGTCACGAAAAACAGGTGTGTCTAACCATTGTTTAAAATATTTTGTGTTGAGAGCGACCTATAGTAAAATACAAGTAGACCCTAGATATAATAACGGTTTGTAACATCAGGGCAATATTAGGAATCTCCCAAGGGACAAGAGTTTAATCCTCCTAGGGTGTCCCAGGGATGACAGATATTGACACAGAGGGGAAGCACTAGAGAAGTCCCAGGGACTTGAGCTATCGTGAACTACTTTATGTTAATGACTACGAAAATCACTATACAAAATATTACTTTTACTATAAACATCTTTTATTTGCTTTTAAAATTATTACAAAAAACAGCTTCACACAAATTATCATTCACTTGATAGATGGTGACAATGCATAACAACATTTGGCGGCTTTAGAACACAAAAAAAAATTGTAACTACTGTAATGAAAAGAGTTTAACACTGTGATGTTTTTACATTACTTTTGTTTACATTCCAGCAAAAAAAAAAAGCTTTTAATTAAGTAATAGTGAGAAAAATGTAGCTAAGAACACCAAGAATGACTCTCAGTGAAAAAACCACAACAATCAAATATATGAAACAATATTTTAACTGTAATGTGTTCAAAATTTCATCAATTTTCATCGACTCACTCTAATGAAAAGTCATAACATTCACCATACATTAAGATAGCAAGAAGATATTACCAACACAGCTTACATTGCCACTTATTTGACAGCATGAAAAGTGTCTTCATTAATGTGATTAGAAAATGACTTTTATCATGAAAAATGTAAGAAATCTTACATTACATCATTTATACATAAAAAAAAATGCAAATATTCTTAAATACCACTCCAGGATATAATTTTAAGCTGCACACAAAAAAATTATTGCAGTGTACTGACTACTGTAACAGGAACATGTGAATTCTTCATGGAAAACCCACGTAAAAACCTTTCAAGTGGTTTTATGTACAGTGTATGCTCTAAAATTAACCATACATGTTCATGGCACGTAAGTCTTGACACTTAGTACAGGTATATGGAAGAACAGACAACATTTATAGTCACCCTGTTAACATTTCCAATGTGCTCCATACACAAGACGGGCTATTTCCTCTCAAAATACTGTCATGTGTTAAACTTTAATTGAAGTTATGTGAATCAAGATTTAACATTATTCTCACAACTCTTGTATTTGCTTGAATTTTAAGAACAGATTTAATGCTGCTTTGTATATTGAAATGACAGGTGGGATCAGCTATACTGGAAACAAAAATTGGCTCATCTTTGGTTAACATATTTCGTACTCTTATGCCAAGTAAAACTAAAATTTGAACAACATATTTGTCTGATTTAATAAATTATAAATTAACTAACCTTGTTTGTATAACCAATACATAATTACATTTCCAATTACAAAGAACTAATATAATACAATACATTTTACAACATAAAATCTCATGTAATTGGCCTTTTCTCATCATCAGCAAAATATTCCTGTGCAGCTAACTGCAAAATAAATAAATATCTGTTATTACAGCAAATACTTAACCTTTTTCTTTACATACTAAGACAGTACAATCATCTTGCAAACCCAAATCAGTGCAGTTGTAAAAAAAAAATAGATCTTGCCAAATCTAGACTGTGTGATTGCTACTCACTATTTGCCATCAACCATTTTCAAGATAATTTTTTTTAACATTCACAAACTTGTTTGTTGTGATCAGTGGTTTACTCAAGTGCTTTAATGTTGGTCACTATGTCAAATATTTTATCCCTTCATTAGAAACATATATTACTTTCAATATATAACCAACACTTTTGTGTCATCATAGTAACTGTAACTGGTTATTGCACTTTTAATGCAGACAGACATCGGGGTTGCAGAAACAGTCTCAAAACACATCCAGATCAAAGACACTACTCTGGACCACTGTCATAAAGTACAGGTCTGGACACTCGCCTATCTAACAATGTATTTTGCTTGACCCCCTTGTTGTTTGGCTGTAGTTCACCAAGTTACCGAGAGTGTTTTGCATTTTTGGCACTGCCATCAGGGTGGCCGGGCTCAAACTCCGCCCACTTTTTTTCAGTGTTTACATTATAAAGTAAATAAAGATTGCTGGAGCCATGTTTAAGGATTGTTGAGTGAATGAAGTATTTCATAAATTGATAAAAAAATATGTTTTCATAAATTGCTCATCTTTATAATGTAAACATTGTAAAAAGTGGGAGGGAAGTGGGCAGAGTTTGAGCCTGACCCCCCTGATTGCAGCCAAACAACAAGGGGGTCAAGTTTCCAGGTGTGTGTCCAGGCCTGTTCTTCTACGGTCGTGCTCTGGACACTACATGCAAAAATATGTTGGGGTCCCAGGGACACATTATCTATCACATCTCCATCACCCGTTTCTGTACCTTTATGCAACTTAACTATGGTGCTAAAACACATGTTATCTTCCTTAGAAAAATACCTTCCTGCCATTTATAAAATGGCATAGTAAAATTCACTGCAATAAAATGTATGGTAGCTCCTTACATGAGACAAAAGATAATATAAACCAAATGACCAAAAACACGAAGTTAGGTCTGTTGTAGCCAAATGCCATCGAGTCTAGTTTTTAGCAATAAAAAGTATTTTTATAAACCTCTGATATGCTGGAGATGGATATACTTTCTGTGATACTAGTATTTACAAGGTGACAATTTATATCAAAAGAAAAGTTCATTTGTCACATACAAGTCAAAATTGTTTGCTTACATTTAGAATGCTCATCAAATAAAAAAAACCTTTAATTTTGAACTCAAATAATCTGCAAGTCTGTATGAAAATAAAAATGACATGTTGGGCCCAGAGACTCTCATCCCTGCAATAGCCCCAGATAAAGCACATGTGCAATACATCAACCTTCCACATCCTTCCATAGCAGGCTTACCAACCATACATACCCAATCCAAGGCAACTACAACTGTGCAACCCAAAACCTGATATACCAACTGCAGTGCACTCAGTGTGATGCAGAGTACATTGGCCTCACCACAAACACACTAAGACAGAGGATGAATGGTCACAGGGCTGATACCTTACAAGCCATAGCTGGTTCCAGTTAAAAAAATTCAGGACAAACCAGTGGCTGCCCATGCAGCATCCCACAAACTCACCTTCGACTCCTGTTTCAACACCAGAGTGGTGAGGACACTACCACCTTCTAATAGCAATAATAATGCAGAACTGAGACGCTGGGAACTGGCCCACCAATATATAACCAAATCTAGACAACCTCCAGGCCTAAACATAAGATAATCTACTTTTCACTTTCAAACTTCCTGCCACTCTAGTTCGCCCTCTGGCCGCTAGGTGTACTGGTTACAACCTTCATCAAGTCAGCCATACTGCAGTGTACTATCGCTCACCGCCCGATGAAGCTGGCTTAGCCAACGAAACGTCGCGACCGCGCAAAATGTGTGTTGTCCTTAAGTGCGTTATATGTTCCTCTACGTGCAGTACAGCTCTGTAAGTACTTGTACACTCCTATCTACATTTTAAAGTAATTATTGCTTAGAGTAACATTTTGTGTTTCTTATTAACATTTGCTACTAATGATACGTAAAAAGGAGGTGGCTGAATTTCTACACATAAATGCTGTCCTATTTATGTTTTGTCGAGTATATGAACCAGAACCTTTGTAGTTGGAAGTTATTTTACACTTGTGAATACAAAGATTTCTTTGTAATAATTTAATGTGACATTACAAAAATCATCTGTTGTATTTAGACTATAACTTTGCAATTATAATTTACGTATTTTTTATCTTATTTAACTTAAATTTTTGCAGTGTGAGATAACATTTGAAAAACAAAACAAATAAAATTTTTTTTTAGGCCTACACATAATTGAAGATTGTTACTTAAAAAATTATTAAAGGATAAGTATGATGTAAATAAGACACTCGAATATGTAACTTTGTACAAGTCCAGCTTTTATTTTTGCTTCGCACATGATATTGCAATAATATTCATTTTTACTGCACAAGTGTTTCACTATTTCATGAATTGCAACAACAGACGAACCACACTTCATGACACAATTACTTCAGACTGAAGTGTGGGAAATGGGAGATAATTACACCAAGATATTTTACCCGAAAACCATTTGTAATAACCACCTCCCCCCCCTCCCCCGCACTGGCTCCGGCAAACAAGAGACCAGTGTTAACACAGTCACTCCCTCAAGGAAGAGACAGAGAAAAAGAAAGAGCACGAACATGACAAATTGACGATGACAGCAACGTCTACGCTGGTGTTATGAGCATGGAAACAGAGTGAAGAAATGTTTGTGCAGGTTTTCCTCTATCACACTCCATGCATGTACCCACAAGCCACTAAAACCAGATGCTCAGCCGAGTTGGTATCGCCCAGGACCGAGGGGACAAGGAGAAAGGAAGAAAAATACCCAGTTGTCAAGCTAGTATACTAAATACTCAAGTAGATTTTCGCAGTAACATACGCAGAATAAAAAAAACTGATTTTTTTTTGGTGAGCAGATGCAGGGGCATATCAGTGCCTGACGATCCTATGCCACAGGCTATTTTAATGTTGGCAATGCTTTGATACTTTAATATTGTGTTTCTTACTATTTTAAGATATTTTGTATAGAAAATAAGAAATGTGAAACTATGTACTGCATGACAATAGTGGTAATAATGATAATTCTGTTACTAATGCCATATTACTGAACCTCCTCTTAACGTGTATAGATTATTTATCAACTACAAATGCTAATTTCATTATGTCACTAAAGATGAAGAATTTCTTACTGCTTTCGAGTTTCACCAAAGAAGATTATGTACCAAAACACGTACTTTAGTGATAATACATTCTGTATAGTAAAGTTATCTCACTTTATACTACACATTGACTACCAAGTATGTGCAAGTTTTGAAATGAGTTTATTTATATGCATTTTTCTTTGAAGTTAAAAAATAACACATACTGTATAAGCTACTATCGAGAACTGGACGTAACTCCGAGCTCGATATTATACCACAGTACCAACCATTTCTCAGGAAAAGCACGCCGCAGAACTGACTTCAGCGTAAAAACATGCCAACCAACTCAAATGCCAAAATAAAACACTTATAAAAACTTTATAATTTCCATGTGGCGCAAAGGAACTAAGTGTTACAAGTGCATTAGTTTACCTCTCTATGAAAAATTAAGGAGAAACCAAATTTGTAGCAAATTTTCCTAAAATAAAGGTATAAGGCTAGTTAAGAATTTTAGTAGATAGTTCTATGAAATACTGCAACCTCCTATGTCAAAATCTGCTCTCTTAATTTTTTACTCATATTATGAAATTTGACAGGTAATAATGACAAATATTTTGCTGCATCAAATGTCTTGAAATAACAGACCTTGCAATATGAATTATTTAATTATTTTTAAAACAGCAGAACCTTGAATTTTCATAAAAATACTACTTTATAAGGTACTTGCATTGTAATGCACAAGAGAACGCTATTCACAATGATTTTACAGATTCTGGTACCACATTATAAACATTTTGCTTAGCCTTAGCACATGAACGTGGAAATGCAAAATTCTTGCGAGAAGGAGCATTCTCCTCTCAAAATTACTCTATTTGTTAACTGAAAAATGCACATGCTTCATCTGTGGCTCATACAGAGAATGTAAAAAATTCTGCCTAAAAAAACTACATCTTATACAGTCTCGCATGATACACTACCAATTACATGTGCATATTGCAGTTCGTTAGAAAAAACTGTCTATATCTTGTGTTTGTAATCTGCAACTGCCACATACAAATTGATTGAATATCATCCACTAAATAAAGAATAATAATACCAACTTTAATTATCCAAATGCTTACACAATTGTAATGGACAGCAAGTATGAATTAAAATCTTCTAAGAACAATGTTATGCTGCCATTCTACAAATATTAAGTAGTAGTATTCAAAGTGAAAAATCACCATTGAAACTGACACAAATAATGCAAAGTATTTATAAAATATATGCACCATCACATACTAAACTGTAGAATCATACAATATATTTCAAATATACTAAACATTTAGATTCCTTGTAGATTAGTGTCACACTTACATTTCATCTGCACAGGAAAAGAATTTACAACATTTTGGAGTTTATATTTGTCTGCCTAGATAACAAGTTGGAGAAAAAAAATGCAAGCAACCCAAAAATTTATTGAAGTTATTTTGCTTGCAGTACGCTACAATAAGACTAGTCTGGCCTACATACCATACCATCAAGTGGCAGTTCGAAATGTACTGTCTTATATTTTTGGAGATTTATGCCATCAACCACCAACAGATTACATGCATAAAACAAGTACTTAAAATAAAAATTAAGTGAAGAGATGTTGGTCAGCACTTAACATCTAGATCTTTAGCAATGGTGAGGGGTGACTTGATGTATGGAGTAGTGCCGGAATGAGAATGGCGGGGGAAACAGGAGATCCACGAGAACACCTGCTGACCAGCAGCATCATCTGGCATGACTCCCACATGTGAATATCTGGGAACCAACCCCGCTAGGTATCGAACACGGATCACCTTGGTAGGAGGCGAGTACTCTAGTCAGTGTATCAATCGCGGGCTATGCTTCTTTTGCGACTCTTTTGAAGAAACAATTTCCTTCTTTGTACATAAAAATGATTACCACTGTCTGTAGTAAATGCCTAGTGCAGCCGAATGCAACTCTCATTGGGCTAGATGTAGCCATGTAGTATTTGCAAATGTGCGCAATAGATAGTGTAGTGTAAACATGTCACGTAGTTCTTTGCGAGTTCTAGAGTGTGTTCTAACTTAAGAACAAAATGGGTTTGTAGTTATTAAAAATGATAGATGATATCATTATTAAATTTTTGTCAACAAACATTTACACAGAATATTGAGTTTGTAGCAAGCCACTTGAGACACTAAAATTCTGTATCTTAATTCAGAAGCAAGAAAATACGCTGAAGGGAAATATACCTTGACACTACAACAATCACATATATATTGAATGCTAGTTCTTGCTTCAGGAGAAAGCTTGAATTGACAGTGTAAGCCTAAATGTTTATGTTTAGCCACACTTTAATGAGTGTTTAAGTGAAAATACTATGTAGGACTGAATCACCTGTCTACATTGGGTCAAAATGAAAAATTCAATAAAGTAGTGTACCATCTAGGCACTGCATTGCTAGTAATCAGAGTATTTAATTTGTAAATTCATAGGTAGCAACATAAGCTACAGTTGATACGTAGGTATGTGGGCACAGTGTCTAGTTTCCAGTATTTCAGACATGGTCCTTGGCCTAGTGCTTTAAAACTACATTTTACTTAGTTTTATGGTAGTTGGGATTTAACCACAATATATTTCCCTCACCTTAGCAACATTTTTTAATTCTTCTTTGGATACTGCGATTTACAACAGGATCAGAACTATTTTACTATATGAAAAGAATAAATTCATCATAACTGTGTGGCTTCCCATGCTATAAAATTAGTCTACATTTCAATGCTGACTTGTCCTTTTTTGTTAGATGACAATTTCTATTTACTTGCACAACAATTTTCCAACTTTCTCATTGAACTATATTTCATGTCTTACAGCATTCATTATTTTACATTTAAATAACACATGCAAAACCTATAGTTACAGTACGAAGCAATCTGGCCATAAGTCTCTTGAAATGATGATATAATTCAGCTTAAACCAAGTGAGTTAACATGTGCTTTAAGGTTTCTATAACCGACTCCTTTGAAAATTACAATTCAGTCTGTATTAATGTGATATGCCTGGACAAGTTTACTTTTTTGTATACTAGTAGCTAATGAGGTGACAAATATATTCAGTACTCTATAATGTTCTCAAAATTACAATTCTTAAACTTATACTATGCCACAAAATATGAAAACAATAACTACACTGCTGCATCTTTGCTTTGTCTTAATATGTTAAAGTTCGTAAAAATTTACAAAGTTTATCAATACAAATTGTGGTGTCTATAAATAAATAATGTTTATTTAACTCTTTCGCTGCAGGATAAATTTTTTTAAATTATGCAAAGGTAGTGTAAAAAAATGTTTAAAAAATGTTTTTTTTTATAAATAGTTTATTTTTGGTTATTTCAAGTGCATAAAACCACGTAACTAGAGTTTACAGAGTCATTTAATTTGGTGTTCGACTAAAGTTGAATGACAAAAGTTAGCGATATTTTGTGTACTCAACATTAAATGACACAGAACTATTAGCAGAACTTCAGTGAGTGTTATACATGATAGCATCAGTAAACTGGAACGTTTATAATTGTGTAAAGGAGAACCTGGGGCACAGGCAGGTACATGTAGACTGGCATATGGTACTAATGCAAAAACATTAAGAACGCTCATGCAGCAGGGGAGGGAAACCTTTATGCACTATACACCAAAATAAATTTTCTGTTTTCATGTGCCCTCTTGCAAATACAAGCATGTAAAAAATTCTCTATGTCACCCGACACCCTCCAATTCCTAAAAGAACTTGTCCATAATAGGGTAAGTTTAACATGCATGTCATAAGATCTGTTTCAAGACTGTGATTCAGTTACAAAACATTATGAGAGTGAACTACTGTGTACATTTATAGAATAACAAGTACTATATTATAATTATTTCATAGCTTTGATTTTGTTACCTAAACTGAATTATACTTTCAACACATACACTAAAAACAGATACATAATTCAGGCACAGATGTAACAGTAAACTGCAAGTATGACACTAAACTTCAAAATTTACATGCACAAAGTAAACCTATGCAAATTATACCTATGAAATGACTATAAAGGTCCAGGTGGTGGGTGATGCTGTGTCCAAGGTACATCAGAAATTTGAGGCATCCTACCAGCCTGTCCGCCACTACGCATTATGTCATCTGCTGGAGGGCAGTGACCACGAGGCCCAGGTTCTGGAGTGTACGTAAAGGTTAGTCCTGTTGCATAAATGATGCCATCATTCCTAACAAGTGACACCGGAACCTGCGTCGGCTGTCTCACCCAAAGCCACTCTTCCCGAAATGACGATATCTCCGGAACAACACACAACATGCTCTCCTGGCAACGATACATGGTTTCTGCCTCGACATCCCCAAACCAAACTTGTAATGTGGGAGTGAAATTCTCACCTGTTAGCTCCAGCATGGCTACGTCACCACCTCCGTTGAGGTGAAGACTATGGACGACTGGGACTGGAGTAACTGGTGATCGCACAGGACCCATTCCCTCATAAAACTGATACTCTGCACGGTCCGTGCTTATGATGGTCCAACACGCACCGTCATTGATCATCTCTTTATTTGGTTCTTTTGGACACGGAGTTGCCTGAAACTGAATGATTCGCTCCTGTGATAGGCACAAGTACATACGCTCTGTGTCCTTCATGTAGAATGCGCACTTGTGAAGTTGACTAACTGGATCATCTGCCTCCAGCAAAGCCATCTGTTTATCGACTTTACGTATTATCAGTCGAGGAAGTGCCATTCCCGTCACACTGCAAACCAGCTTGACTGTGCTCCCGTAGTGCACGTAGCCATCACGCACTGCAAACTCTTCTGATTCAGATTCATTGTCGTCAAGAAGATGGATTGTGAATGCTCCCCACTGGGTGGAACTGGCATGAAAATTACCATTTTCAACATGCAGGTATCGTGTACTAACTGTTTGTGATCTCAGTCTATTGAAGAGAGCCACCCTTGTTCCACTTGCTATGCATAAATCTGCATTCTTCAAAGACTGCTTCTTCTTGGAAGGCTTAGAAATTACTTTAATTCTTTTACTGTGGAACACTCCGATGTCATGACCATTCCCATAGAACATCTTGACAGACAACATAAAATGTTTACGCTTGTCTGAATCCGAAATGTACAAAGTTTTTGCAGCACAATATTGTTTGCCGTTGTTCAGATCCAACTGTTGCATGTCCTGATCTGAATTTCCAATGCCAATGAATGCACAAAGCTGAGCTGCCTGGTCGGTTTCCCCTTGACGTAACATCTGCTCCTGTCGCAACCGCCATCCTTCTCCTATAAGGTATATACAAGGTGGGGGACAGAAAAATCTCTTCTCATTACCGTATGACTTCTGAGCCACCTTCGCATGCAAGATCACTATAATCATATCACTCCTCTCATGCAAGTATCTCTCCATGGCTTCCCGCGTGAGTCTCTGGTCCTCTGGCCGATACATCATAGAGTTGTAACGATCAAACACCACAGGTGGCGACGGTGGGGACTGCATGCCGTGCGCCATTGCGGGCAATCCAAATTGGTGCGGCATTGTGGGGTGCTCCGTTATGATGTGCGAGCAGTGATGGCAATCCGCCAAGTAGCAAGACCGAGAATTGGCATTGCTCGGCCTGCTACCAGCGTAGCAAACCTCCCATGTTCAGGGTTTCATTAATCTTGAGCACCAACTGCTTGGCAGCCAAAATTTCAAGATATGTGATCTAAAAAAAAAAAAGTAGAAAAATTGGCACCACTATTAAAGCAGCAAAAAACACTATAATAACAAAAACCCAAGACCTAACAAATACACAGAAGTCTTTATTGACCCAGTTGAAAATTTTTTTCTATTTTAAAGCACACAACACTGTTCAGTTTCAACTACAATGACATAAAGCATTATTGCTGCAGACACAATAGAGCAATATAACAGCATCACATATCTACTAATCACACAGTAATAACAATACTTTATAAAACTTTTTAAATGATTCATGCAATAGGAATAAATAATTAATAAAAAAGTTCAATAAATAATTAAGATAATTACGACCTTGCAAAATAACTTATTCTTATTTTTACATTATTCAAAAATTTTGTTATACTGAAATACTGAATTGTGAAACATCCTATCGTTGTTGAGTATTCAACTTTTTAGTTCATACTGCCACAAATGTGTTTTTTTAACGGCTTTATTATTGTTATTACAATTATTATCATTATTAATATTATGTACATAAGTAACAATTACTTCTAAACGATGTGTTTAAAGATTTTGATTTTACAAAAAATTTTTTTGTCGCAGCCAGATGGCAATTTATATTCATAACGGGCTAGAATACCAAACCATAGCTATGAAATTATTGTATTAAGATTGATTCTTAATATGTGTGTAAAATTTCAAATAATTTGGACATCTGAAAAAGAGTGAAAAATTAAAATTATAATATTCCAGATGACTTTTTTTTATAATGGTCACAACTATGAAATTATTTTATTGTCAATTAATTGCAATACACAAGCATAGTTTCAAATAACTCAGATGCCTTTAAATGAGTAAAAATCAAATTAAAAGATTCCATTGCAAAAAAAAAAAAAAAGTTAAAAAATGGATTACGGTAGATTTAGTTTTAATTATGACAATCATGCATTAATAATATAGTCCCTCTAAAATACAAGCTTAATTTTCAATGGTTTGAAAGAATACAATAATGTAAAATTTTAAGAAATACCAAAAAGTTGCAATAAATGAAATGTAACTAGGTAGGTAATATTGAATCCTAAACATGTACACATTTCTTATACTTCTCCAACAGTAAATTAGCTTTTCTAATGGACAGTAAGATCGCATAGCACTATAGGCCTATACAGATAAACATGTGAAGCTTCTCTTGGGAGAAAATGGCAAATATTCATTTCTAGTCCAGGCAAACTAGATTAAAAAAAAAATTAAACCCGGGAAAAATTGCAACAGAAGCTTTGTAAACTATTTCTGGCTCAGAAATATTTGTTGAATAACATATCAGAATTCCAACTAAATCGAACCACCGGAAGACCCCAAAAACTGTACTCCAAAACAGCGTAGTATCAGTTCAAAATAAAACATTCAAAAATTATTTAGGCTACGACCGATTTATAAATATCTTTGGCAATTTCGACCTTTCTTTACAAATTATTTATTCCAAAATAAAATTTCTATCATGTAGATTGCATTATATTCTAGAGTTCTGCATGTTTGGTACCACTATAACTTTAATAATAAAACAATTTTTTTGAAGGATTTATAAGTGTACAGTGACGAAATTAGAGGTACCTCAAGTGCTCACCACTTTACCGAGAATGGACTACATTATTCGAAAAAGATTACACCCAACAATAAACTATTTTTCTTTATTTGTGTGTGTTGTTATTGTTATTACTAAAGATATGTAGATGCATAGCTTAATAATATTTTCTAAATTAAGTGTAGGCAATGTTTTGTGAAGTTTATGTTGTGTTAAACTTAATCACAGAAGATTTTATAAATAATTTAAAAGTGTAAAATTGAACATTTTTAATTTTAAATATCTGCAAGAAAATATTTCTACAGTTTTGTACGGCTTCCTCCATTACCTCATTCTTTCATTGCTGGCAGTTTCTGTACTATGCGAATGCCAAATGTAGTAAAGATTGACAAACTTTAAATATATTCTTTATAAATGTTTATCTACTCAAATTCGGTTAATTTTTTACTCAGATTTTTTGGCAGGTTACGAAAATATATTTTTTTAAAGATAAACTAAGGTGATCAGGCAAGATACTATAAAGACAGTGAATAAAAATTTTAAAATTTAAATTTTTATGTTGTACGTCAAAAAATTCTTACTGCTACTGCAGCTTGTAAGTTTAAAATTCAGGTTTCTCCTGGTATTTAAATTCATTATTTTGTGGCATGTATAGGGCTCCAACATGTACCTGTGTTAACAGTTTTTTTTTTTAATCTTTTCACTTAAATAATTTTCTAAACGAGATAATCTCTACTTCAACCAGCTATATAATTAGCATATTTTATGAATAAGAAATGCTTAAATAATCTCATTTTACATCTTCGAACCCCGTAATTTCCCAGGGGGGGGGGACCCCTGGACCCCACGCCTGCTTTCTTTTGAGGATGGGTGTTCCTCAAAAATTAGATATATTTCAGTCCCCCCAAACAATATGAGCTTGTGACGCCCATGGTTGTAGAAATATTCTACGCAAAAAATAAACAAATAAAAAAAACCTCATTTACAATATGGATGTGTAAACTTACAAATAACACTAAAGACCCTATCTAGGACCAAGTTAGACTTCACAGAAGTAACAAACAGAGATAACTTGCCCAATAAATATTGGTACAGTCAGATCAAACTTTCATGTTCTACTGAGCCACTCCAGGTTCAGATGTTCACAAAATAAACGTTCACTATTAAGTCAGGATTATGCAGTGTGTACATATTGATCATATTGAATGGTGGCCCAGTAGCATGCATGCTGTACCGTTTACTTTATCTTCCATTCATGGTCATCCAGAGTATTGTATGTTGTTCCAAATACGATTGAGATGAATTTCCATTAGTATTTTTGGCACATTCAAAAAATGTCCAAAAAGAGGAAATTGAAATCTTCGAATTTATGAATTATTGTGTTTATTTCATAACTTATTTATTTGATAGGTAAACCGGTGTTTCTATAAAACTATGACCAAAATAGCTCTCTCTCTCTCTCTCTATGTATATATTTTATAATACAATACAGTAGCTTGTTTTCCATGACAGATATACTCTAGCATTGCTTTCATTGACAAAAATCTGATTGCATGTTATGATGAAGATTGTTTATATAGAAAGGGCTCCTTTGATAGTTTTTAAAATTAAGTGGGAAGCATAAGAAATACATGAGAATTTTTTTAGTAGTCATGTAATTAAACTAAAGTGCAACAAGATAAATGCTATCCTCAGCTTGGGAATTCTTATACATACAACATATCCACCGAATTAAATTTAAATGTTAAACTTAACATTTGTTCTGAAAAATGCTTTACATAATCAAAACAGCATATTAGTTACAAATTATAGTCATTATAAAAATTGCCTGCCCAAAACATTTCAATTACATATTACTGTTGTATGAATGCAATACTGTTTTGAATGTACCAGTGAAGTTATTTCATCTGCTCAGTTTCCATTTTATTTTAAAATTTCCTTTGATCAGTCATTCTGCATCCATATACATATGTTGAAATACGAACTACGACTTCCGAGCAGTAAAATACGAGTAGGGAATTACTTGACAATGACCTGTACTAATGAACCACCCTGGGAGGAAAAAAAACACTTGAAACAAGATTGGAACCAGAGACCACCTGAGTCGAGATACAGGTCCAGTTATTCCATCACTTTTAACACATACCGTGGTAATATCAATATTTGCTTTGATTTTCATTATTTTAAAATACCTAAATATTAGTTATTTACAAATTATTCACCCAAATCAAATAAATCCAGCAACTTCACAATAGTCTGTGATTTACCAAATATAATTAATTTTAATTTACAAAACTGCGAGTTAAAAACAAAAAGTTTAGCCTAAGTGATTCAATAATAATTTTAATTCAGTGAGAAATTTGATGAACAGGAGGGTACATAAATTAATATCAACAAATATTGCCCATTAAATCTTAATTACACATTTTATCACTTAGTTTCTCATAATCATTCAATCAATCAATCTTTATTGTCATTCAGCAATACATTGCAATAGACAGCGTCAAAATGTGCACCACAAGATAATGATAAAGAATGCCACTTTAAGAGAAGTATGATTTATGCAGATTTTCTTTCTATGAATAAGTATGCTAAAATGTATACACTAATGATCAATTTAGAAGCATACACAATGCATTTAGTGGAATAATTAGAATATATAAATGTATCAGTTTTGAGCACGAAAGGTTGAGATCTAAAAAAATTATATATTTAATACGCTTACTTCTTGCACGCACATGCCTTGTGTATTTTTTTTTACAAAACGCCAACAATTTATTAGGTTTAAACTATCGTGCTTATATTTTTCTCTTCTCGATTACACGATACGTTGGGTTCTTTCGACATCAGTAAATATAGTATGTTTCACACTTAGATTGCAGTACAGAGTTATATGGGCATTTGCTCTCTCTTTTCAACTCACAGTAGATGCCATAAGCACTGTCTTTGTTCAGCGAGCCCTGTTGACAAAAATACCAATATTTTCATATTGCAACTTTGATCTTACAGTTATAGCATATTGTACAGCATTGAAACTTGCGTCGGATGACATATATGTTTTAAAATTTGCACCATTCTAAAGAGTTTAAAAAAATTTTAAAACAAAAATGTTGTGCTTGTGCTGTTTTCAAGCAACATTAAATATATCACATCATAGATTAAGAATTAATTGCAAAATCGTACTCAAATTTTTACGGTGCGTAACTTCATATATTTGGACATCAACGAAAAAATCAGAAGACTAAAAATTTTCTTTGTTAATTGTATACAAAATCATTCCTAGCCTTATGTGTGTTTCATTACAGAATGAAACATTAAAAAGTTGGTCAGTGAAAATTTTTTTTATTTTTGAAAGAACAAAAGCGAGAAAATTGTCCATAATAAGCTGAATTTATTTTTAAAAGCAACATCACTACAATAGCTTCAACCCCTCTCATGTTATTAGCGTGAAATGTGTTGCATATTAGATCAACGTGCTTGACCTGCAAGCCCAGACATCTGACAAGCGCTCCAAGTTCCGATATCTTTACTGACTGGAGGTTCTGTCATGATAGGATAGCAAATAGTCACCAGATATATTTTCATCCAGTATCTTAAACTAGTCCAGGAGTGCACCAGTGTCTCGCTGCCACGTGATTTGCTGTGTCCAGTGACCAATTTCGGAGCAAAAAACTTGTTAATGTGTGTTTTTGTTAACACTTATTTGTATGAAAAAAGTATATTAGTAGGCTATTAGGGAGGAAACAAAATATTGTGTTGAACATATCAAGTATTTTTCGCACTGCAATTAAGGGAGATTTCAAAATAACCAGCTGTTACAAACAAACCATTTACGCTCTTAGGAAGAAACAACAGCAACATCGGTACCTTTAACTGACCTGCGAAGTTGGAACCAGAAATGAAAGGCAAACAAAATTCCTCTACAAAGATATATAAGGCCATGATCTGTTATTTCTGCTCCTTGTGCATTAATTTTTTATATGTTTATTGATAATGCACAAATATTAAATTAACTTAAAACAAATCATATAAAAATCAGCCACCCAGTTTGTTTGTAGGGTTTTTTACTGCTGCTTCAATTTTTTTTCAAAGAAAAAATATTTCCTGGTTTTGGTTGATTTGTTACTGACGAAAATTCACTTAATTATATAATTAGCTCCAACTTTTAAGTTTTTGTCTTGAACGAACAATATAATCATTGTAAAACAAATGTTAACAATAATGGAAGACAAATTTCTGATATCTGCTCTCGTTTTGGCTTTAAAAAATAAGTATCACAAATAGTAGCGGAAACTAGGGATCATACATAAAGATGAAATCATGGCCAAACATTTATACTCTTTTGTGTCATAAAATTCCTCCCACTTTAAATGTAATTTTAGCAAAAGTTAATAATGACAAAAACAGATTTCTCAGTTTCTACACGGCATTTGGTTACCGACATCAATTTTATAATCATCATCATTACCTCAACCACATTCTTGTCTTCAGACAGACGCTGCTCCTATGACGAAATCTCACGTTTTATCGGTAGTAGCTTTAATGATTATGTATGTGATAATAATTACATCTTTACGAACTGCCTATTACTATTAATCTAATGAATTAATATGAATGGAGTAAGTGAACTGTTTCTGTAGGTAATATAAAAACGTGATTAGATACACACTCTAAAGCGTAATTTGATACTAATTACAATATATAAATTCAAAAAGTGTAAAATATAATACTCAAGTACTTAAAATAATGAGGTAGTACATCTCCTGAACAAGTGGGAAAAATCATAATTTTATATTTGTATACAACAGGATTAGTTTTGTAGACATTACTTGGAAGTACATTTTCCTCATACAAAAAAGTTATCTCCACCAGTTTTCCCATAACTGCGTTTCAAAGTCAAAATTTGCTTATTTTTACTTCAAATAAATCTTGAAAACTGGTAAACATAATGAAACGAAAAAAAATAACATCAAAACTACATATCACAGTCTATAGCTTGAATCATATAAAAACCCTTTACAAAATATTTTTTGTATTAAAAAATTTCTAAATATCGCAAAAATGTAACTTAACAAATTTTTAAATACAAAACATTTTTTGTAATGGGTATTTATGTACCTTCCAGCCGTAGACAGTGAAAAATAAGTTTTAGTTTTGATGAGATATTTTCCATTTAATTAAGTTTCCTGGTTTTCAAATTTTGTATGAAGTAAAAATATGCAAATTTTGACTTTGAAATGACAATATGGGAAAACTGGCTGAACTATATATTTTTTTTCGTATGAGGAAAATATACTCACAAGTAACGTCTACAAAACTAACACTATTTCGTGCAAATATAAAAATACACTTTAACACCCTTAAATTGCATTATTCTATCTGAAAATATAGTATTTAAAATTAAAATAGTTTAGTATGTATACATACTAAAACACATTTCACATTGACAGACGTACTTTCAAAACTATATACATGCCATTGAAGCCCTCAAATTCTCAAGAGTTAAACACAACTTTTACCTTTATTAGCCTACTAAACCTGATCGATATAAAAAATATACGAAATGCACAATATATTTTAGCCGTTGGCAAATTATAAACAACACAGCATCAAGTTTTATTTTAATAATAATAATAATAATAAATACAACTTGCAACCAATCGGTGGCAAGCTGTAACCTCATCCTCAATCCCCTCCTGAACATTCCACCACCCCTCACTGTTACCAACTCCTCCAAAAGTAAATTTCACTCCCTCACCGATCTAAGCACTGACTTCCTACTCTGCTCTATTCTTCTTCTAAATACCGGAATCTTCTTGCTGTTAAATACTAAATGTTAAAACATTGTGCTTTACTTCAATTTTGGGGCAAGGAGCAGAATATTTTTTTTTGTTATTAATGTAGCATATGTCATTTATGTTAAAACCTTAATTACTACAATTCAGCCACTTAAAGAAAAGAAATAACAATTCTAACAATTACACTTAGCAGAATGAAAATTCAGAGAGTAAATTAATCAACTGAAAAATCTGAGTGTAATTGCGGGTCATAAATTTTTTTTTAATCAGGCCTATATATTGGTACCACATTTTTAAAACTGATTAAAAGTATAAAAATTTTCTTCAAGCCCCATAGGTAGCAATTTAAAACCTCATACAGATGTCCAGAAAATGCATAATTATGAACCTTTTAGGGTCCTAATCAATATGAAAATAGCCTACTTGCAAAATTTAAAATGAAAAACATGCGGTACATGCAATATACAATTGATGTAGGGCCAATCAATAGTTCACCTGAATTACTAATTATTTTATTGAACTACAAATTATATTAATTGTTGTGTGAGTTTTCTCAATGACAGCTACTCGCTACACTCCTTACTATTAGGCCTATCTAGTCAATGCATATAATGTTTTTAGTTTTATATCAAATCAGACCATATTTACGGGGTTAGAAAGGAGCTTTATGGGGCTAGGGGAAATTGTTTAGGCCTAAATAGATAAGCTCAGTTTTGTAGTCAGTGTATGAAATTTTGCAATACATTTTGAACAATAAAAATTTGTAAGCTTCCAAACAGAGGAACAGACATGAAAGTGAGTTAATATTACGCTGACATCCAGTTCTAAACTAGGTTTTGTTGAAAGTATCTAGCAGCAATAATAATAATAATAATAATAATAATAATAATAATAATAATAACCTCTTGCAGTTGGGCTTTCGCCCGGTGGCAAGCTCACATGCCTCACTCTCCCTCCAGACCTCTACTGAACAAACCAACCCTGTCAGCCCTCACCAGCTCTTCTCTAAGCACATTTCACTTCCTCACAGACCTCACCATCAACTGCCTACCCCTCTCCGTCCTCCTTCACATCCTCCGGATCTTAAGATTGTTGTTCCCTCACCCTCTGTAATCACCCTTGATTAAATGGGAACCTAACATTCCCCATTCTCTCTCTCTCCCTTCACCACTCTGAACAACCAAACAAGCCTCTCCACCCTTTGCAACCTCATTTTGAAGTTTGTTTATCATCATTACGAAACTAACTTCATGAATGTCACCAGCAGCAAACTTATTACCTGGACTGAAAGAATAAACTGAATTATCAGTAGTCAAAAGAACAGAATGCTGATTTAATTTATAAATGAAACAATCAACGATCTTGCATCCATAGGCCAATACACAATCTAGGCTCAAGCCTGAAATACAATACACCCATGCAATAACTATTATATTTCATGTTTGTTGATATTGCTATTTAACCAAAACTTGATACTCAGCAATAAACAGTCAAGACATCAATCCTGCTACAAATATAAATCAAGTGAACACAGTAGGCCTACTTTCTGAAATAGTGTCTGAAAAACAAAAATGTGTTCTCATTCACACAAATGCGTCGAACAACTCTCTGAACCACAATCTACTATCGTGTCGGCGGCTTGTCAACAAAAACATTAGCAATGAAGTATTACATACAGCAATAAACAGTAAACAATATTTAATCACAAAATGCTTACAACCTAATTTATAATCGTAAGTTAGAACTGAATTCATAAAAACTATGCGCACCGACTAAAAATCCGCTAACCTTACCTAATTTATTTACACAGTCCGCACATAACCTTTCAACAAAGCCATATTCGATAATTCAAACAACAAAGTGAGGTGTCCATTCATAAACACGTACCACTCGCAGCGTAAACGACATCCAAAATCATTGATTTAGCACACAGCCAAACCATCCTAGCTTACTTCACAAACATCATTTAAGAAACACCTGCTCGTGGTGAGAATTTCTCACGGCCCCTTTCCCACGCATGTCAACTGTTACCAATGCACGCAACTATCGTCCTCTAGAATCGGGAGAGAGTTTTCAACATGCTCGCGTTTGCAACACTTTTTAAAATTATTAGATTGCAATTAGTTTTAAAAATGCGGTTTCTATGATGAAACATCTAAGCTTGTTATAAATATTTCTTATATTTATAATGACTCGTGTTCAGAATAACCCTTTTTTGACAAGAGAAGCATCGAACTTTTTTTCGCGTACTGAAACAAACTGCAAAGTTGTTTTCTGGTACCAACATCGTAAATCGCAACTACTAACCCTACTAGCAGCAGCGAAGATGAAACAGATGTGTAGGTAGTAAAAAGTGTGCAGGTTGCTCGTTGGCTCCACTGTTGTTTACATCTCGACGGCAGCGCGTGTACTACGTGCGGTGTCAGAACGGCGTGGGAGGGGACTGTTCTTGACTTGCTTGTGGTTGTGCCGTCCCTCGTGGGAAAGATCTGTCAAGCGAGACGACCGCAGATGAGATAAAAAGCGTAGTAGTTAGAATAAAATAGAGGTAAGTTGAGATGACTGGACATGCAACTTCCGGTAGAAAAAAAGCGACGAATCGTGGTTCAAACAATATGACTATCCATCGGCGTCTTTGATCATTGAGAGTTGTTAATTTGCTAAAATATCTTATTCAGTACCGGTATGTAATATTGCTCGAATCATGACGCACTACTGCTAAATTTGAAATAGTAACTACATAGAATTTTATGATAACCTGAGTTCTGCCATTAGAATGCTTTAAGCATTACTACTTCCAAATTATTACCTTTCGAATCTCTTTGTAAGGGCTTTTAAAGGTGCTAAGTAACTAAAAATTTTTATTAAACTGAAGGTATTAACTACATCACGTTTCAAGTGCTACTGATTTATTTTATTTATTCTGTGGAAGTTCCAGTGAGTGAGCCTTTGACTGTGTCAATCACGAGCTGCTTCTTCAAAAACTACAATTTTTTGGTGTAAATGGAAGAACTAATATACTCATATACTCGTATTTATCAAACAGACAACAACAAGTTTGCATTAAGGAAAACTCAAATATTGTTTATTCAAAACCAGGTAAGATAAGACATGGTGTTCCTCAAGGTTCAATTCTTGGACCTCTGTTATTCCTGGTTTACATAAATGACCTGCCTGACTGCCTAAACAATAGTTCTATACCTACCTTATTTGCAGATGACACCAGTATCATAATATCAGGAAAATCAGAGAAAGAACTTAATCAACTAGCCAACACCACTTTTACAGAATTAGATGCATGGTTTATAGGAAACAAATTAAACCTTAACACAGAAAAAACCCATTTCTTACCGTTTGCAACAAGAAATAGTAATCAGCCAACAATAAATGTTCATTGCGGCACTGCAGAAATCAAAACCACAGACACAAAATTTTTGGGTTTATATGTTGATTGTTAACTGAATTGGAAAACACATATTGAATATATCATTTCACAACTGAACTCTGCATGTTTCGCTCTACGTAATGTATCAGGTATACTAAACAAAGATTCGGTGTTGACTGTATACTTTGAATATTTTCACTCTATTATGACTTATGGCATCATGTTTTGGGGTAACTCCTCTGACAGAAATAATGTTTTCCGTATGCAGAAGAGAGCTGTAAGAATAATTCACTGGACAAAATAGACTGAATCCTGTAGACCCCTTTTTAAAAGTTCCAAAATATTGACCTTAGCTTGTGAATATATTTACTCATTGCTGACATTCATCACCAAAAATCAGTTGTTCCACACAAATGAACATTTTCATCAACATAACACTAGAAGTAAAAACCTTTTACACATGCCTCTTGTCAACTTGACCTTACAGCAAAAAGGTCCTTCATACACAGCTTGCAAGTTGTTCAACAAACTCCCCAGCCACCTGCAAGATGCATGTTTAGCTAACACAAAAATATTCAAATAACACCTTAAATATTTCTTGATCCTTAAGGCTTGTTACACAGTCGATGAGTATTTGAGTGGATCTATGACAGTGTAGATACTTATTTAAGATATTTATTCTGGGTTAAGATTCTGTTTCTTCTCTTGCTTTTTTTATTTTCTTTTGCATGTGGAGACTGTGAAGTATGCTGACGTGAGCCTACGTGTGTGCCCGAACCGACAAGAAATGTTTAATTTTGCTCTTTTAGTGTATAATTTTAAATGTATAAATTGTGTCATTTATTTATTTGATTGTATATTGTAAATATGACTTGTCCGATATCTTTGTGCAAAAATGTACACAAAAAAGATCCAAGGATGCAATAAACTAAATCTAAATCTCACTCGTTAGGAAGTGTACATTAAAATAGTAATGAGCAAGTACATACATTTCAGTCTATACAAATTAATTTCAATTTTTTGTAACCATTAAGCACTATACATAAAATAGGCTTTGTTATATTACAAAAAAGTACTTAGTTACATTGATTATGTGAGTTGCACCCAACATTTGGTTGAATAAGTTCATAAAATACTACACTTAATTTTAATTTCCTTTGAAATTTAATTCAAGATGTTGGTCTCAGAATAGACTCTTTGTGAACCCAATTCTTAGCTTTGAAATATGGGGCCCACTCTCTTTTGTAATAGACTGACTGATAACTTACCAAGTTTATTATAATTGTGAATATAAGTACTTCACAAAAGATTTTTAAGTACCGGTACACAGTATCAGAACCATACATCTATTTGATTTAGTAACACATGCTTATGTTATACGTGTTGTATCAAATGCTCTTGTCATATTTTGGTTTACAATATGCCTAACTTAGACTAGTGAGACTAAAGTATAACTTCAGCCTAGTTATATTGTTAGTGACGTACGGAAACAAATGTGAATTTTGAGGAAAAGTGTATCACATTACCAATACTACTGTATTATATTGCAGTATTTCAAAAAACTGCTCAAAATGTTAAATTTATGCTTTTGCCTTTATTAACTTTTACTAAGTTAATGTGTGCCAACTTTCTTCTGACACCTTTATGTAGTCTGCCAATTCTGTTAGAGTGTAAAGTAAAGTTAGTTGCAATACTTGATATTTGGCATAACTTACTTATTGTTTGTAATTAGGTATAGGCCTAAATGTATAAGTTAGTAATAAATTAAGTCTTTTATATCAGCATGTTTTTGAAAGTGTATATGTAAAAAAAATTGAAGACCAGTGTTGGAAAATTGTTTCTGTCAACTTCATAAGAAAATATTTTGTCCCAGTAATGTATTTAGTTTGAAATAACTTACTGTATTTACCTACGATACATAATTGTTAACCAAGAAGTCAAAACTCCCATCGTATTTAGGTATAAGAGGCTAGAGGAATATGAAATGTTGGATTAGGAAGTTGGCAGAAACAGTTCAGTTTCATAGCATATTGAATTCTGCAAATAATAATCTAGAATTAAAAAAAAAAATTTCCTTATTTTTTTCTAACTTTTTTGCTAATTTTTTCCCTGTAAAATGTAGTTTGAAGACCTATCTGATGTTGAAAAAATTAACTTAAACAAAGCATAAATTTTTAAGTCTTGAACATAACTGGACTAGGCCTACATGGTTAGCATCCAAGCTTAACACAATGTAGAAGAGATCTTTGAAATTCCTAAGCGCTTACAGTCGGTGCCAGTAATGTTTTGTTGTTCTAGGATGCAGCAGGAATCAGCAACTATATCATCAAGAGCTATGTGTGGCATTTGCTGTGTTGAGATTGTTAGGAGATGGAAAGAGAGTGCCAGCCAGCCCACTTCCTGTGTGCACGCTCACGATGTTTCCCATGGGAACTTCTGTGCTTGATAACTCTGCCTGCAAGGTACAAGGCCAGGCCAGTTCCTCTGCAAGTTCCCACCCACACTCCGTACCCTCCTCCCCCAACCCCTTCCATCTTCCATCCTGCCTACCTGCGTATGAATGACCCCTACGTGTCAGCTGAGTCCCTGTCAGGCATGAAACTCTATCCTTCTACATGACACCCCAGTAGCTCTTGTGCAATCCGAGCTTCACACACTTTCCTGTTCTCCTCTTCCTATCTTTGCTGTGTAGTTTGTACTGCAGAGGATCTAGGATCTGCTTCCAAGTGGCCCAGGTTCACTTTGTCTTACAATTGCACGTACAAGTGTAACTGACATCAGTTTCACTATTTTTTTTTTTTTTTTTTGTTTGTAAGAAGCTGGCAATTATTTATGAAAATTTATGTGTGAATGTAACATGGAATAATAAACATTTACACAGAATGTTTGGTGTACATGGGGATTTAAGCTAACATAATGCCCACATGTTTTGCTAAGCATTTCACTTGCATGTTGTTGACATATTCTTTATAGTTGAGTTTAAAAGAGCCAAACTCTTCTGTATGATCACTCACATTACACATTATCAATTTAACTAAACAAATAATGTTCAGTCCTTAGAGAATTACGTTTATTATTAGTGTTTAGTGTGATTAATTTCAAACTAAAATATTAAAGTTACTGTACATGTAATGTTCATTGTTTCTCCCGCTTTTGTCATAGGGCCAACACATGAATTGAAAGGTTCGGTTCAGTAATGGGTGTTCATGGTCTGTGGAAACTCGTGGAACCATCTGGGAAAATTGTCCCTCTGGATACACTTGAAAATAAAGTCCTTGCAGTTGGTATCCTTTATATCTGCATTTATAAAGAATTAAATCTTTTGCCAGGTACATACTTGCATTTTTGTTGAGGCTCATGTTAGTAGTATCACTACTGTCTTCAGAAAGCTTAGCAAGATCTAATGAATTGAATACATTTTACTGGTGATTTACAAACAATAAAACTATATTATGATGCATGACCAGTCTCGTGTATAATTATTTTCCCTCTTGCTTCCTGCCATTGTTTAAGTACAGTTGAAAATATACATTGTTCGTATGAACACTAGCCATAGTCATTTCATTACTGGTTTTACATTTGCCTCTAGGTATTACAAGTGTAATGTGATTGAATATCACTATTTCAGTACTTCTTATGTCAGCATTTGAATTCCAATAAAATATTTCTACTTCCTGTCTAATTAATTAATATTAGCTGAGTTATTTAAAACAAATTAAATTTTAAATTAAATATTTGTTGTTAATGCACAGCGCTTTCTCCTGTATTAGACTGGTTGTCATGTTACTATTTTTTTTTTTATTGTGTGTACAAAAGTTAAAATGGAATGCTTGGAACATGTCAGAAAGGAAGCCAGAAATCTTAACTAAAATTTCATTGACCTGATAATGTTAATATTTAGATCTCGGAGTAACGAGCTTTGTTAGTTTTATAAGCATAGTTGGAATCGGAACCTGCAATTTCTAGAGACTTTTATGTCATATCGGTATGACTGCCATGCATGTATACTGCCACTTACCTGGTTATCAACGCAAGTTGCATGTTAGTGCATATATGTACGAACCTTAACAAGGCTGTCCAGACGTGTCAATATGGTTACACCAAGCACTGAAAGGCTTCCAAGATGCTCATGGCAATGCAGTCCGCAATGCACATCTCCTGGGACTGTTTCACAGGATCTGCAAACTGCTCTTCTACAAGATCAAGCCAGTGTTCGTGTTTGACGGTGGCATCCCCCACCTCAAGAAGCAAACTATGGTAAGCCATTCAAGTCGCAGCCCTGCAAATTTCTCACGACCTTTCACCCCTGTTGTAATTAAGTCTTACCTCGTTGGGTGGGGATAAAAAAGGTCATTCCTCACACACACGCACCCACACAGTGCATGGTGTGCCAAGACTTCCTGTCATTGTGTACGAGTGTGTTCGAATTATGATAATTATGGGAACTCAGATACTTACCAGCACTTCCTCATTCAGAATGTGAACGTGTATTTTCCCAGTGTTCTTTAGTTCCTTGTCTAACATGTGCTCTAATTTGTTTTAGCTCCTTTCTCTCACTAAGCTCTACAGATTAAAAATCCTTGCAATTTTGAGAATGATAAATGGATGCTGTCCTTGTAAATTAATTAGTTTTTGTTAAATAGTTTACTAAAATTACCTAATAACTGTTTTTCTGTGTTCTGACATGTAAGTTAAAAATAAGTACAAATTATTAAAAACATCCAAAAGCTTTATATAGTCCATCTCATATAAGAATTCCACTTTTTGAAAGTTGTGTGGGCATTTCTTTTTACAACTGATTCCGTGAAATAAGTAATATTTTCCTCTGTCACTAGTGATTTTTGCACAAATACATTCAGATGGCCATCACACTGTACAATTTATCCAAATTAAAAGGATTTTCCAGTGAAAATTTGTGCACATGATAGTCTTCAGAACTGTCAAAAACAGGAATTCTTATGTGAGACAGACTATAGCTGTTATGGAACAGTAAATGTTCATGTGCTATTGACTCCTTAACATTTGGATATACTACATTTTCCCATAATTATTTAGATTACCTGTTTTTGGACAGGATTTTTGTTGTTTGAATAGTTTATAAGTGCAGTGTACAAATCAATGGAATTATTTGTCATAGGTACGTTTTTGTTTACTAAAACTATCATTAGTAATTAACAAAATGAGATTGAACAAAGAATATAATATTTAATTAAGATATTGTCTACATAGATAGAAAACGTAGGGTAAAACTTAATTGTACTATCACCATCAAGTTAGTGTTTTACAATTTTTTCATACTGCAATAGTAGTAGTGTACATTTGTACCAATAAAAATGTTTGTGCACTTTATACTGCATGAGAAAACTCTTGATTTTAAAATCCAGTGCTTGTATGGTTATTTAAATTTTGCACCTGTAGTAGCATAATATGTAATCATGTAACAACAGACGCAGATGTGTGTATAGCTCATTCAGATTCTTTCCCGCTTTGAATGGGATTGGGATTTCTTATACCCAGGGCTAAATGAAATATCCCATATGGTAGGGATGCCAGATTTCTTGTATTTCAAAATTTTTAGAAACCAATTCGAATAAACAGTATAAGAATGATGGTCTATTGCGTGAAAAAAAAAAAAAAAAAAAACTTTTCAAAATGCAAATAGTTTGCTGTCATACATGTAAGTTCAGAAATGATGTGAATTATACAATCATGATATTGAATTTTTACTCAGTTTTCCAAAGGGAAAATGTTGGCTAACGAGGTTAACTTCTTGTCTCTGTGAGCGTGTGTGTTCCTAAAAACGTGAATGTGTGGACTGAATTTCATCAAACTTGGTAGGGCCTACATATAGTATATTTACTTGACTTTTATGTATTTTGTTCATGTCATGTTAATATGTTAAAAATGGTGTCCATTAAAAAAATTTTTGATCGCATGGATTACCTCAGGAACTATTTTTCAGAATTCCATAAAACTCAGGTTGTATATAATTCTTAGTAAGGTGATTTGACTTAACTTCTTGTTAATGCCTTGTGTCATGGTAGGTTAAATGAAACTCCTTTAAATACTTAGTGCCTTTAATCACGTCTCATACAAAAACACTACAGTCTTGTTCCTCACCATCTTGTCTCTGCCGTCACTTCCGGCGATGCTCTTTTCATTCACATTGCCAGTACCAACCTTGCTACCCAGACATCTCCCTTTTTTTACAAGTTAAGAAAAGTACATCAAAACCTCTGCCAGACAAGGCAAATAGAGTATGTTCACAACAAAAAAAAAAAACTCAAAACACCATCAGGTGACAAAAACTGTCCTGGGACTGGCAATAACACACAATGATACAATCAATGCATTCCTCCTACATTATAAGTTTCAACTGCTTAATACAGCACAATACAACAGCTATATTAATGGTACAGTCACAGACACTACTCAAACTGTAAATTAACATGTTGTACAAACATAACACAATTTATGAAACATTTGTTCCTTGAGGTAAACTTCTCCACATTTTTA
>PNEQ01036822.1:0-14933 GCA_003012365.1 Medauroidea extradentata | reverse complement strand
ACTATTAAAAATAATCTCCTTAATCATTCCTTTTACAGTATTGAAGAGTATCTTAACCACTGTAACAACTTCTGCTTGGACTGAATTTAAATATTTACACATGCTTACCCATGTGGATCTTTGTACATTTTTCACTTGGATTGATTTAAAGTTTTCTATATACTTAGCATTACTGTATGTTGATGTTGTGTAACCAAGACTGCGAAAATGTGTATCTTTATGCCACAATTTATTATTGACAGTGTTAAAATGTTTATAAATATTGTACATAGCAGTTTTGTGATCAACTGTATGTTTGACGTACTCCACACACCGATTGTTACCAACAATTTGTAGGTGTCTATGGAGTAAAGAAAAATAAATAAATAAATAAATAAAGAAAGATATCCAACTTTTATGTTAATTCACTTTCACAATCCCGAAAATTGTCCAATGCGCATGCGCGAAGGGCACAGATATACTTGCGTCGAGCCATTTGCTAGTCGCAGATTTTCAAGCACTTTGCGCCATCACGTGACCACTTGCACTTGCGTATTTGTATATTTAATACCAAAGCAACGCAGCGCAAGTGCAAATTTTGCGCTACATGGTTGACCTCTCTGTGGTTGACTTAACGGTATATCTTTGATTTATAGTACCGCAAAGTAAACACATGTAGTCGCTGTAGTTATTTTGGCCACATTGCGATTTTGGCTAATTTTATAGAGACGTCTGATTGAATAGGCGTACTAGTGTTAAAAAGTTAATTCGTAACTTGAAAGTTTGTATGTCCGGCGAAAAGTGACTGACTGTGAAGTTATGTTCCGAAGCAACGAAATGTTTTGGAAATACACGAATTTTGCTGTGAAGAAATTTTCAACGACTGCTTTGAAACATGAGAAATATAGGTAACTTAATATTTGCATCAGCAATTGTAAGCCTATGTGTGCGTTATAAATAAATAGATAAGTAAATTATATTTAGTGTACCGGTATTTGTTTTTTTTTAATTTATGTATATATTATTATCATCCTAGTATTTTATTTTTACAATGCAATAGACTTATCAGTACAGTGATTAAATGCACAATTAATACAAAAACAATACAGTAAACATGCAAAAACAGTAAGTTAAATACAATATACAATGTATGTTACCAACTTAGTGAATACAATGTTCTTGATCTCGAACACAATACATTAGAGGCAATGTACCTATGATCCGAATGTCTTGTTAAGCCCTCTACACAATTACGCGGCACGAAGCAACATGACGTCACACCAAACGAGCCAATCACAGTTACATCGCTCGCGATGCGCGACATCTCATCAAGCGACGAGGCTGACTTGCCACCCAGGCAATATTGCTGATGACGTCAAAGACAACAGCCAATCAGAAGTAAGAATGTGAATAATAATGAGAGGGAAGGAACGAAGGATGGAATATTGATTTAGTCACACTCATATGTTTCTACCTACCTCACAGGAACATAACCTGACACTACACAACATATTTTCCTTACATAATATGAAGGTGCTTATGAAAATTCATGAGGGTAGTGTTTCAACTTTAAGGTGTTCGAAATTCAACCCAAGTGCAACTAGCCTATGTTCGAAAATTCAACTATGACCTCTCGGTCAATTATTGAACTAATATTATACTTAAATATAAATAAAATACAGTGTAAAGATTGAACTGTGCATGTAGTGTTTGCCAAAATATTTATCTTGTAGAAAATATAAAAAATAAATCTAATCTGATCGACTAAACCTGCTCACGTAACTGAAATAACGTACCCTACTCCTGCAAGTAAATTTTTGTTAATGCCCTGTGTGGTTCACCAGTCTTCACACAGGTGGCAGGCCGTGTCAACTTTTCTTCCGCGAGCTATATCGCCTTGCATGGCGGCGATGCTTTGCGATGTAGTTGGCTTTTGCTTCATTGTGTCGCCACATCCTGTCGCGTCATGTAATTGTGTAGGGGGCTTTACGTCTATAGCGGTTTTTACAGTACAGCGGTGCAATACCCCAAGCTTGCCGGCAGCGACAAGTTCCTGCCATGTCTTCATTAAAGAGCGACGAAATATCGCCGGCAGCAAGCGATGCGAACTCATGCTGCCATTTTTTACCAAGACAAATAACTTAGTAACTGTAAACGGTTTTTGAGACACATGAACGGAAAATAAAAGAAATAATATTAAACTGTGTACGCTCACATTGATTTAAATAATTAAATATAAAACAGAAAGCAAAAGTTAAATTTCCTACTGAAAAGATAAATATATTAGTTTCTTTTCAGCAAACTTTCGCTTGATTTGCACAAAGACCGGTATTTTAAACAGAATGTTACTAATATAAAATGGTCGTTTACTTCTTTCTAACTTGAAAAATACGTGCACAAGCTTTAAAATTTAAACAACTTTTCTTCTTTGTATCGGTCACCAGCGATGAGTGTCAAATCCAATTTCAGCCGCTAGTGCAATGTTTCCAATGCTCGATGCTGGTGTCAAGGCTCTGATTGGCTGACACTCAACGCTTAGCGTCATGTCGCTCTATTGTTAAAACCGCTTATATGTTAAACCGAATTTGCATACGCACATACTTTGTCTCTTATCAGGGCGGGCGTGAGAGGAATACTTATTTTTGGAGCAATGAAAACCCTCATTATTATGAAGAATTAGAGAACAATCCGCCACAGATGATGATTTGTGCTGCAGTTTCAAGTAGTAATAAGTGTATATAGCAGCTAAAGTGGTACCAAGGCCAGTTTTTGTAGGTGAATTTTTTTTCTACGTTGGTGCACTTGGAAAGTGCGCACTGCTTGCATTCAGGAGACTATGACAATTGCCCTACGGTGTGTAGCACTCCAAAATATGGTTTTTATTGAAGTTCATAGGTGTAGTAATAAGTGTAAATAGTGGCTATAGTGGTACGAAGATCAGTCCTTTTTGCTCCAAGCTACGTGCCACCCCAGACTGAATAGAGCCAACTTTAGTCCAGTCTTCTGGTGGGTCCATATTTATTTGATAGCTCTGTCGATTCACGATCCTGTTGCTCCGTGCTGTAGGACTCATTTGTTGTGGAGTTAGAGAACCGTGGTATTCTGACAGATAGCTGGTTCCAACATGACAGAGCTCCAGTTCATTGTATGATCAGGGTTAGGGAATCCCTGCAAGAAATATTTCCTGATTGGTGGATTGTGAGAGGATCTGTAGCCTACATCAGCCTGCACCACTTGAATGGCCTCCTCGTAGCTCAGTTCTTACTTCCTGAGACAATTTTCTATTGGGTGTTATTAAAGACTGTGTTGCAAAGGGACAGTGACAAGTAAAGAGTTAAACGATGCAGTTCGTGTTGCATTTTTAACCAGATTGATAGGTCAACACCCTGAAAGATCTCGCACAGAATGTGGAGACTACCATCCTATGTCACGAAAATGGTGGAGTACAGACCTTCTGAAGTGAATGTGTTTGAATATCTTGTATTATTTATTGTGAGTTGATGAACAGTCTTTATAGACTACTGTGGTAGTCAAATAACAGTTTCCAGTATCTAGTAGAAGATGCAGAAAAGTTACACATACAAGCACAGGTGATGAATTTACTGTTAATGTGGATTGTTTGGTTAGAAAATGTGATGCTTGTATAAACATGAAACAAAAGATTTTTCAAGAAATGTAATGAGCTACGCAAGAGAAAAGCAGACAAGTTTTATGACAAGAAATAAAAGCCAAAGTAACCAGTTAAAAATCAGATTGTATTAAAGCAGTTGGTATAGATTTAAAATAAAATCTTGCACATGCTAAACATGCATGTCAGTTATTGTACAGTACTACGTATTCAATGTAATTATATGTTCTTTCTGATTCAACAGTATTATTCTACTGAAGATAACACTGTAAAGGTGCTTGATTTTTCTTGTCCAGGATTGTAATTGTGGTTTGTAATAAATATTCTAAAAATAAAGCCACTGAAAAAAATCTAGTGTATAACCTAGTACAGCACGAAGTTGTTATCTGTAGCATATACAATTTTACACTTTTTTTTTTAGAATTTTTTAGTCAAAGAATGATACAGTAAGTTTTTTTTTGTCAACTAAACACTTTTTGGGGTAAAGATTGTATAAAATATACAACAGGAAAGCAGTGTTAATATGTGGAGACAAAGTAGGTATTACCCCTTGCATGATGTTGAATCTTTTACAATCTCAGTCACTTCAATAAATACAAATACAATAACTCTTAAAATTGTATCTAAGCAAAATTTTTTATTCTGTTAATTTTTTAAAATAAAAACACCAATTAATGAAGAGTGAAACTAAAAAAAAAACAGACTAGTTTAAATAAATTTTGTTTAGCCTTAGCCAAGTTGCCATTCTGAAATGTATGCTATATGAGACACACACACAGTATAGTCTATACATTTGCTTGATTTTGACATTTTTCTTTTGAGAAATAACGGAGCAGCTGTTCGCCTGAAATCCATTCTGATTTCCTGGAAAAAAAAAAAAAAAAAAAAAAAAAAACAGGGTCCCTGCAATCTTGTTTGCGACACTCTTCTCAGAAGAGAAATTAAAAAATTATAAAAAAAATGTGTGATGAATAGAAAGCTTTCGATTAGTCATGTTTTCATTATCCATTTACAGGTTAACTGTAGCTCCTTAAAGCAATAAACTAAAAATATTCATTGAAAGCTCTGTTTTACAAGATCTGAGTTTTGTAAGAGAACCATGATTTTGTTAGGTCCTCATTTAATAGAGCCTAATTTTTACTAAGTTGCTCAGATCTAGGACCCTCTATTTTAGTAGTAGCCTTATGAATTATACAACTTACCTAGAACAAATTGTTACGCTGGTTAACTGTATATTAGCTGCAGTCTCGTCCCCTCTATTAGTGCAGCTGTGTGTGTTTGCATGTACGCATGTGTGACCATCTGTATGCACACACATACATAAACATGTCCGCAACAAAGAAAAGAATGTCATGAATTCATGGTAACTGAGTTACTGGCTCTATTTTACTTCCAAAAGAAAGTAGAGACCCACAAGGAAATGAATGACAATCACATTTACTGAAAAATAAAATATTTTTTGTACATCTATAAGAAGAAGCAAGAACATATATTATTTGTGGTGTAATACAGTTCTTTATATTTACACATTATAAGTCTGTAATGAGATTTCTTGAAGGTAAAGCAAAATAATAAGCATGAAGTGGAATTACTTTATGAACGAAAGAAAACAAACAAATGAAAACATGAATCCATGGAAGGCAATAACAGATTGCCTTTGATTTTCAGAAAATTGAGTTGTGTCCGTCCTAACGTCAAAAGATGTGTACCGCTAGCTGCAACCATCCCCGTATTCTTTTAACTTGCACACTTTGTCTACGGATGTCTAGTTTTCTACTGTTGTCTGAAAGTGAAGGCAGAGATGGAGCTGATGAAGGGACATCATTCCTGTATTACTTAATTTTTAATTATCTAGAGTCTGAAGTGAAGGAGGTTGAACTGTTAAGTTGGACACATGTGACTAGAATTGTTTTTAGATTTTTAGATTTCAAACACTTAAATCAGTTAAGTGGAACAAATGAAAGAATATACTATATTACCTGCTTCACAATAAGGGATCTAAATTGAGACTCAACATAAACTATGTTTGAAAAATTTTATGTCTACATATTTTTTTTATAAGTGAGTGATAATATCCCTTTTTGGGTCAATGATGATTAATTTGTCTGGATAGTTAGATTTTTTCATAAAGAGGCTTAGATTTTTACTAACCATTTATTAAATGTGTTGTTGGCCATATAAAAATATGTTCACCACTTATTTTACCCTAGTAAGAAATGGCATTGTTTCAAATTTTAAATGTAATTTTTCAGATCAGTTGCAATAAAATGTCTGTTTATGTACTGCATTGCTTATATCTTAAAAAACTATACTGTGGGCTTTGTTTTACAGTTGTAAGCTGCTTGTTGTTGGTGGTGGTTCCGGTGGATGTTCCATGGCTGCAAAATTCAGCAAAAAATTAGGGAAAAATAAAGTCGTCATTGTTGAACCAGCAGCCGTAAGTGATTTGAATATGCATAGAATTCCTTACATTAATTTGTATGTTATAGGATGCAGCAAAAAAAGAGATGAATTTGTATTTTTCTCAGTGTTTAAACTTGTCGTCTGTAATTTCCACTCTCTCAAGTAGACCCTGCTTCCCAAGCATAGAATGCCTCTGGCAGTCGGAACACCCTCTGTATCTGTATTAGTCCTTCTTTCTCTATACTTTCCCGTAGTTAATAGGCAGATTAACTTCACCTATTCTCCTCCTCCATTCCCCATCTTGTATATCTTAATCTTCTCCGACCAGCTACTTTAATACCATCAACACCACTGGTGTCAAAAGTTCCCTTCATTATTACTAGCCTGCTCCTGTGTTCACCATTTATCTATCCTTCACCCACATCGCTGGCCTTCGTTATGTAATCTTCAACTCCCGCACTTTCAACTCCGCATATTGGTCCCATTCTGCTACTCCATACTTAACATTGGCCATGCGGTTGTGATATATGCATTTTCCTTCACTTTCCTATCATCTCCCTTCAGTATTGTCAAACAAGGTTACTTTGTGTCAATTGTGGTGACTTTGTTCCACTTACAATGTTTATTTTGTGGTTGTTTAGTAGATAGACCTACATTTAAGTTTTAAATGGCTGGTTTAAATATATAGTTTGTAATACTCATTTAGAGTTACTTATTTTTCACTCAAATAATTTAAAAATAAAAGATTCTAAGTACCACAAAGTTACCCCTGCCTTCGTAACGTCACCCCGCTCAACTGTACCTTTTCCAGCATTCTTAGTGACAACCTTCTGTCTAACTGATTTCTCTACCTTAAGTAACCTGGAAACAATATCTGTAGGCACTTACATTCTGATGCCTGAAAATACAGTTCAGATCATTTAGTGAAGTACTGTAGATGTACCAAGTTTGAAAAAAAATTTGGTCAACGTTTTTAGGAAGGGAAAAAACACACACACACTCTCTCTCCCTCCCTCCCTCCCTCCCTCCCTCTCTCTCTCTCTCTCTCTCTCTCTCTCCCTCCCTACCATGAACAGCCTAAGTTATATGAAAGATTTTCTTTTTCATGTTGTTTCTCTGTAATTTTGGAAATAGTTTCAAAGGGCTGAGATTGTTCTTCTAATTAAATATTTTCGTGAAAACAAATTAATCATGCAGTGTAAAACTCTGCCAAACACTAAAAGCCTTGCTTGGGAAAGAGGTGTGTTAGTTTGTGGATGTGTGGCGATTGTTGTGCAGATGCACTACTACCAGCCTATGTTCACGCTGGTCGGGGGCGGGCTCAAGACTCTGCAGCAGGCTGCCAAGCCAATGGCGAAGGTGTTGCCTGAGGAAGCTCGATGGATACAGGACGAGGTGGTGGAATTTGACCCAGCAGAGAACCAGGTGCACACGAAAGAAGGGCACGTCGTTGATTACGAATACATGATTGTAGCGACTGGCCTCAAACTTAACTATGACCAGGTAAGTTTTCTAGACTATAACTGATGCTTGTAGCAATGAGTCCTCATTGAATAGTGAGAACTTTGGAGGATGCCTTGTTAATATTAATAATATTAACAATAACTTACTAATAGTAAAAAAAATATTTCTGGCATTACATTTTTTGTAATAAAATTTATATATTGTTAATAATACATAGTATTTACACTGCTATGAGTATACAGTATGTATTAACACGTGGAGTAAAGGTACAAATTGGCTGCAAGGAAAAAAAGTCCTTTAAAAGTACCTGCTATAGTGTGAATAGCTAACAAGGTATTGATGCAATGAAATGTAAATAAGCAAGTGTACATTAAGTATGTCAAGAGTGAATTGGTGCATGTTAGTATGACTGGTAACAATACAGGATAAAAATTATTCTGATGTAGCGCATATGTTTTGGTTAAATTGAAATAATTTAGGCTTATTATATTGTCCTGGTGGAAAAATAAGGAATATTTAATGGGCACTGGAAGAGGTAAAGATTTTGTATTTCAAGAAATTTGTTCACATAGTTTTATCTTCAGTTAATATTGTAAAATGTATCAGAATATGCAATATTTTTTTAAAACTGCAGTCAATTATTTTTACCTCTTTGCTGGGTATGTTCATGTTCTTGGACATTCACTGCAACGTGGTAAGGTCTGTTATGCTGGAGGGATGTCTCTCGTTGCAGATCCCAGGACTTGTGGAAGGACTGTCTGATACCAACAGTGGAGTGTGCTCCAATTACTCTCCGAGCTATGTCAATCTAACTCGTAAGGCATTGGAGAGCTTTCAAGAAGGGAATATTGTCTGCACTTTTCCGAAACCACCAGTAAAATGCCCAGGAGCCCCACAGAAAATTGCATATTTGGCAGATGACTATTTGCGTAAGGTATGTAGAAAGAAAAAAATTAATTAAAACTATTCCAGCTCGGGTAGAGTCACCTTGAAGGAGAGGAGTACAAGGTAAAGATAGGTATGTCCAGCTGCTGTTGGCTCAAAAATTGGGTAATGCTAGATTATGTTGGGGTGGAGAAGTAACAAAATTCAAGGGTGGGGTAAACTAAGTATTGTTTAGAAAACCAGCCAACGGCAATACTGTTCATGTTTACCACATATAAAAATGACACCCCAGCCAGGAATGGAACCAAATTGCCATAGTTGGGAAACTGCTTAACCGAGTCCATAGGCAGGTAGAATGAAGTATGGTAATTACTGTATTTTGATAGATGGTATGTTTATATATTCACATGAGTGTGTAAAATCTTATACAGTATGTCATCATTTTAAAAGGTAAAAAAAGTGCATTATGAAATGATTGGTGATAGTGAATTATTAGTTTTATCATTTGTAGACTTAAGATTAGATATAAAGTGAGCCTGTAACTGTAGTCCTGCTGTTTACTTGTGAAAGCTATTTGGCTGTGTACTATAAGCTACGTGGTTATCTTGCCTGTGTGAGATTAAGAAAGTATTTAGTGTGGATTACTTGTTAAGTCCTTCAGTTATTCATTGTCAGCAATAATCTGCAGCAATAATTATTCTGTGAAATAAACGGAACATATTTGTGTTACGTACTTGTTAATATTTGTGTTACGTACTTGTTAAAGTAGCTTTTTTCTGTTCAAAAGCACGAAATTTGTTATCCATTGCAAACCTTTGCAATGATTTTTTTGTTAGCTACCTGTGCAACATTAAACCCATGTTCCAGCATATTTAAGATACACTGATAATAGTGCCCATTCTGTTTCATACGTCCATTCAACTCTATTCTGTGTGAGTCACAGTAGCAGTAAGTTGTCTGATCGGGGAGGTGGGGAGTGTTGCAGTGTATAAAATAAAACATAAAATTTATTCACTTTTCACAAAAAAATTAAGATTTTTTTTTTTTCAGTTGCAGTCTTCCGTAAGAAATTTTATGCAGAAAACACTTTGTTTGAAATTATTCCAGTTTAGCTGTGTAACTGTGACATTAGCTACTATGCCAACAACATAACTACGACTGTATTCTCAATCTCCATCGAACATTTTAAACCAAAAGATATTAACAAAATTTAAAAGAAATATAAAATGCAAAAAATGAAAACACTTGTATGTAGAAAAGATTATTTTAAAAATGTGTTATCATACAGCAGTAATATAAGTGGTTACCTACAATCAATAAGCCACAGCTTGGATAAAAAAAGTTAAAAAATGACTGCTACAATACTCTTGCTGTTTGCACCTGGTGAGTTAGGCTACATGTGTAACACACAAGCAAGGCAAGCCATGTGGTGACTCGTTCCTTTCCTCCCTCTTGTCCTTTCGCTCACACTTGTACTGCTTATGCTTATCTGTGCCTAACTTGCTGCACTTGCTGTGTGCATAGAAACAATGACTGACGATAGTAGCGCATGTTTACTGTCAAGCCATTGTGCCCTTTGTTAGTAGCAGCAAGGTCAGCGAATGAGAGGACATGTCTGTGTTGCCTTTATAACTGTGGTTTTTTGTCTTGTGACCATCCTGTTAGTTGCCATTTTTGTTTACTGTTTGGGTAGAGTAGCTGGTCTGGACCAGGCGGAAAATGTTGACAATTCTGGAGACATAGAAGAAGGCTACACGACAAAATCAGATACGGTGCAGTGGTACAGTATCCTGGAACTGAGGAGGTTATTTTTTTTAAAGCATACTACCTATTTCATTGTCAGACATCTATGTTTTTAAATGTGTCGTTGACACATCCTGTAAGATGTTTAGTATATACAGTAAACTCCCGATTATCCGTGTTAATTGGTGCTGCGCCACGCACGGATAATCGGCAAACACGGATAACCCGAAAATAGCACATATGTTAGTATAAAATATAAAAATATTGAACTTATAAATTATTTAATCAAATACCATAATGAGTAATGGTTTTACCTACACGTAACGTATTTCACAACCTTTTCGCGAAAATAAATAAAAGCATGTCTGGCGTGCACGGTAAAAACCAGAAAAAATTATGTTGAAATTTTGTTAATCCAACCTTGCGCAATCTCGTTAATCCATTCTTGCGCACGGGAGTTGACACTCTTACATTCCAAAAAGGATTTTTTTTAACAAAAAATTTTGTTTTTACAGTGTTCAAAGCCGCACGGATAATCCAAAAACCGGTTAATTTGTGCACGGATAATTGGGAATATACTGTATTTTACGCGCGGCCCCGTAATTTAGCAACATGTGAGAGTTAGGCCTACCTTGTTTTTATCCAAGGGGTCACTTAAATCCAGAATTGTGACCGTGTTGCCGTAAAACTAAAGGTTTAGATATGTTTTTATTTACAGTTTTTGTATGTATACATACCCGCCATAACATATGTAAACAAACAAACGGACGCTATGTAAACAATGCAAGGCGGCAAATTATGAACTTTTAAGAGAGGAAATGTGTATATAATTATTGTAAACATAATATTATTGATTTTGTGTATTTATTTAGTGCTTGTTTATTTTCTTTTGGCAACACAAGACATTTTCACGGCCCTGCGGGATAGTTTAATAAAGTCACATATTTTTTGGCAGAGTGTGGGAGATTTGTGGGTGTTGGAGGGGTGCGCCTGTTAGCCAGCAGACGACCTCCTCTCCAGCGGCGGCCATTTTCACCACCCACTAACGGTACTTTAAGCCCCCCTCAGGGGTACATAAGGCGGGCGCTTGCCTAGCCAAATCGTCAGTCTAGGGCTCGGGCCTCCTCCCCGAGCAAGTCTAGACACCTCCCCTAACCTCGAAAGGGTTCCTTCCTGAGAAAGGAGCCTAAACCCGACGTCCGCTTAACCCCAGGGTTGCTTCCTGAGAAGGGAGCCTAAGTCCGCTCCTCCTACCTGTTCACCACTACCTATCTTTCGTGGGTTGCTTCCTGAGAAGGGAGCCTAAGCCTGGTCCTACCCTACTCTTGTGCCAAAAGCGCAGTTGGTTAAGGAGACGCGTCCTAGCCGCGCGGGCAGTATAAGGGAACGCACCCTACTACGAGTTTAGCTAGTCGCCACGAGGCGCATATCTATGACCGCCAGAGGCGGAAGTTTAGTCAAGTCTGTGAGAAGTTCCGGGGCTCCGTGTATAATTGACCACGCAGTTGAGCATAGTGAACATTGTGTGTAAATCAGTAGTGTATAAAGACCTGTGTGTAAAGCCGAATTGTATTATCAAGTATAAAAAGCAGTATTGTATTGACCAGTGTAAAAACAGTGATTGAGTAACAATATATAAAGTTTAAACGAATCATTTAGTTTCGTTTCTAAAGTGAGGTACTCATGTCCAATACAGAGTGTTTAGTAATTAATATCTCACCAGAGGTAAGAGCAGTAATTGAAGACCGTTTTAACATGTTAGTTGTATGCTACAAGACTAACATGTCAGGCCAGAAGAACCGGCCTACCTTGCCGAATTTGCTGACACTCGTTACATTTTTTTAAAGTAAACTATTGATGTATGAAGCTGGGGAAACTACTGTAATACACGTAAAAAACGGTCAAGTTTTTTTTTTTACTAAAAAAAATTTAGTTTACAAAAGTGCGTAAATTAAGTACTGTTCTGCCACGGTGTAGCTCGGTTCACGAGACTAAATAGAACTTGTAGACATCGTCATTAACGAGTTAAGTTCAAAAAAGGCACACGGTAAATTTTTACGTGGCAAATACATACGAAGAGGGAGGCCGTAGCCTCCCGCACCCAAACAGCCTACAGACGCGAGTGGAAAATAATTTAGGAGATAATCGTAGGCAGTCCGAAATAAAGTAAAAGAAAGATAAGGCCCCAGGTGCTACTCGCATCTGTTAAATTGCTACTCCACCATTATTTCATCAATGTCGAAGGGCCGATGCCCCGTCACGTCCGTCCTTCTCAGAGTCACGACATTTTATTACACAATTTAGAGTGGCGAGAGGGTAAGCCTTGGACGCGGGGAATTCGCCGAAGGCAGAGACTTCTGGCGGTGGGCTCCCAAAGCTCCAAATGATGAAACTCGGGAATGCCCCACGCTGTTGGCCACAGCCTCCGCACCCCCCTTGCCCAAAAGAGAGCCTAGAAAAATTCCAACTGCGCAGTACCTCGGGACAATGACACGTGCAAGGCTAACCTTGAAAGTTCACAGTGCCCTTGGCTGACGCAACCCGAACCCTCCAAACTTCAATCGCCACCCCCTTCCCACAATTCCAAAAGAGAGCCTATCAAAATACAAAGCAATCTCGCGCTGCTGAAAGAAACTAAAACCAGATAAATTACACAACACTCTTTCAACACAACAAAACTATCAAATTTTGAAAAATGCTGCTGAATTTAATACTTTCTCTATTTAAGTTCCTAAACCAAGCCACACACCACAACAAGGAAATAATACACCTCTCTCAATGCCACACCGTAAGGCAGAGGCCGCAGCTAAGCACCGACAAGCAGTTACAATTGTAAATGAAATACCTGTGGGAATAATTCCCCCACCCCAAAAGGCGTCAGGGAAATCTGTAACTCTTCCAGAACTTTGCAGTCGCTATAAAGATGCTGAGAATAAACCACCCAAGCACAGACGCGATAATTTTAGTCGCATCCTCCGGGATTTGCACCGCTTTCAGCCCCATAAAATCACCAGAAAAACCAGCACCTCTGCCGCACCCCCGCATCCAACAACTGAAGAGAGAAGCAGACTTCAGAGCCGAAGCCTGTGTCGGAATGAAAGCGCAGCCTCCTGAGGGAGCTCTTTTAAATGGTGAGGGGTTAACAAGCCTACCCCCCTTTATGAAAAGTGAGAATTTTCCCGCTCTGCTGTAGAAACTGTATTGTGTCGACTGCCCAGGAAACCATTCTCCTCGGGACATCTAGCAGCCTCTCCTCCCCTTCAGGGAACTCTCATGCTCAAGCCTTATTTCAACCGTGAAGGGAAACTTAAATTCAACCCCCTTTGCCAGCAGAGTGGCGATATCGTATAGTAAAATTTATTTATATGCCACATTTAATTGAAAACTGCCTTAATTGTGCTAAGAAAAACTAGAGTATTTAGGCATATACTGCCGAAATTTTTACAAAAAAAGAAAATGGACAAACTGTTACCAGTCATATACATAACAAAAAACATCTCTGTCCACGAGTGACATAATGTAAACAAATACGCCCACAATGCTGCCGTTGTCAAACTCCTTGCCCCATCCGTTTGTTTAGTCTATGTTTGTGGCTAGCCGGCACAGACGTGAGATCTTTTCCTTGTGATAGGTATAGCAAATTGTACTCTGCAGTCTTAGTGTATAGTAAATTAATGTCCTTTTTTATTTTTGGCATTTTAAACATGTCCTTTTAATTTTGGCATTATAAACACCCACATTAGTACATAATACAGGTACGTCATTGTGCAACAGTAGAAAAAAAGCCTCATAAACTGTTCCTGCGTCTGATTAAAAACAGGCGAAGGGAAAGTTGTAAAGTCGATAAGAGTATTTTGGTAAGGGAAGGTAAACTAGTTTTGCATGAGCATCTGGTGACACTGATGAGTGGGAGTGATTAGACAAGGGTAGGCGGTGTGAAGACAGCAGCTCCAGCAAGCTCAAGCCCTCTCTGTCTGCCACTCTGCACAGTTGCCAGAGTTGCCGTGTACCAGCAACGTGCCAACTGGAAATCTTCCTCTGCCATGATTAGGCAAACTAACAGCAAACCAAAACCCCAACTGGCCTGTGTACCGTATGGGAATACAATTAATTAATTGTCTTGGATTGTTCACAGAAAACTTTAAGTGTGGCGTATGTATGCCAAAATATAGTACTGTCTCTTCAATGTTATAACATTAAAGAAGGACAGGGTGTTATGTGAATGTTGGCTATCAGTTTATTTGGAAAACTCTGCCTTTTAAATGAAATCATTATTTATTTTTTTAAATGTGTCTTATTAATGCCAGGGATAGTAGATCACTGAAGTAGAGCAAAAAAAAAGCAGTTACATTGTTTTTATTTTTAAGGGGATCTAAACACGGTATTTTGGCAACAACACGACTATAATAGACTTGTTGAGAATCTTGGCTTGTCAGAAAGTTTCACTGTACTTCTTTTGAAAGAATTACTGATCCATTGAGAAATCTTTATTTTAACGTTGATTTCTAATTTACACTCGTTGGCTGCATGCCTTGTAGACAGAACACTTAAGATGAACTATGTATTGATGTATAGGTAATATCAGTGTTGCTTTGTAATATGTACATTTTTCTTGCTGAATAGCCAGCATGTCCTTAAGGGCACGGTTCAAGTCGAAAAAATCGTTACTGTTCCGAAACCTTATTTTACTGTCGTGATATCATTAGGGGTCTCAAAGAGATGTCCCTCCACCGCTCCGCGCGCTTGTATATAGGCTATGGTCGGTTCCAGCGCGGTTCAGTCGTGAGAGATGCGTCGGACGGGGAGGTTGTATGTCTCCGTCCCTTGGCCT
>PNEQ01036821.1:0-14936 GCA_003012365.1 Medauroidea extradentata | reverse complement strand
TATTTGTTATTATTTTCATTTATTATCTGTTTGTTCCTTGTTTCTATTTGACCCGATTCCATTTTGGAATTTCTTGTTGTGTATGTATCTTGCTGACTAAAGCATACTCTGCTTATATTATGGTTTTCTTTTATTTGTTTAGTTTTCTTTGACAGTCATTCAATTTGCAATGGAGTACGTCCAAGAAACTGAATCCAGTGATAAACATCCATTTGTAATGCATAATGCCCTTGAACGTCAGTAACATTTTGAGATAAGTAGCAGTAGAATATCATCTTTTTAAATGCGCAAAATTTTAATGTGCGTTCTTGTGCGCAGAAGGTTATCACAAATCTCGCACAGTCAAGGCTAAAAGTTCAAATAATGTAGTTTCATACAAAAATTTAATGTTAAATTGACTTAAATTTAGTATTCTTTTACCTGCGAATAAACCTACCCTAAGATTGTGTACTGTGTTTGAAAAATCGTAGACTATAAAAACACATTCTTTCCTAGAAATCAAATTTTTTTCAAGCGAAGAAAATTTTTATTCAAATAAGTGAAGTTACAGTAGTAAAATTGTGTTACCTTTAAGTTTTATTAGCAATATTTACGGTATAATTAGTTGTAATTTTTAGATAAGCCTTAATAAAGATATTTTATCCTGTCTACAAAGAAAGTAAAAGGGACCTTAAAAATTTATTTTAGGAAAAAATTCAGTAACTCTAAATTACACATACTTAAAATCATTGTTCTCTTAAAGATAAAATTTCTTCACCGAAAGCTAAGTAACCTCCATAAATTATTTTTAGTTCCCTATACTTATATTTACATTTTAAACTGCGACGGTCTCTCGTCTTTATTATTATTAAACTTATTTAATTCTGCGGATTTTTGTTTGATTATTGATTGTTGGGTTAAAGTTCTAGACACTAGGGTACTGTAATGAAAAGTTTGCAAGTCTTTTTCCCGGATAGCGCGTCGTTGCTATCCTCTCGGGGTGGACCGTTACTATCGCAGAATTGTCGGTACGGCTCGTAAGGATAACAGTCGCGTGCACGGAGACCCCGAAGACTACTTAATATCACCTGCCTCGTCTTACAATGTGTCTACAATTACCAGTCGTAGGTGTCTCGGCCCGACGTACTTCCTGACTTTACGATATCTTAATCAGTGGCATCCCGACGCCCAAAACAACGACGACGATGGTGGCAACTCGGCCCACAATACTCCGCGACTCGACGAATGTCCGTCCCTCTGTGGTGTCTCGACGTCTAACTGCGACGCCCGGCGGCAGCACCCTGGAGCGTCGTCCTCCGTCGCTCGCCGACAAATGTCTCTCACTTTCAGGCGTTACAACGCCTAACTCCGACGCCCGGCGGCATAACCCCGGAATGCTGTCCTCCGTCGCTCGCCGACGAATGTCCCTAGCATCGTTACCGTGGCTCGCTTGGCTTCTCATTCGCGCCGAAGCCCCCCATCACTTGACCCTCAAGCTCTGGTTCGATTTGGGCCAATCAGAAGCCAGCTTTCAACCGATGGCCCCGCCTCTCGGTGACAACCATTCCGGCCAGTTATTAAATAATCCCTTAATTTATATTTGCTATCTACATCCATTTACATAAAACGGTTCTTTGCTTGTTAACATTTATGATTTCTTAAATACTAAATAACTACAATACAATGACAACTTACAAAACTATTGGTTGGATACCCTTCCCATCCTGTTCTGCAGCTAGGGGGGTGGCTTGAGTATAGGTGGTGGCGAAGCCCCAGACACTCTTTGCGCCTGTTCCACTTTCTCGTTTTCACAAAAACACAATATGTACAATTTTATATTTTTCTGTATAGAACTTGGTACAATAATGGCACATTTATGAAAACTATTTCAATGTAATATAATGTCGATGAGACCGAGTGGTCGCAAGACGTAGTTATTAATACATATGTATTTATGATAGTTGGTAGACACTGATGACTAATAAATATAATTGATTGTGCACAATATGGCGACCTTATGGGTGTATCACATCACCCTCGGAGATCATGTGGGACCTGACGTAGTTGGAAGGGCACAAAAGATCTCAATCTGCCGACAAATACATAACATCCCAACATTTTCCTTAAAACTACACACACATTATTATGGAAGTTATTTGACAACAGAGAATACTAATAAATTAATGAAAATACAATATTGATGTCCTCATGTTCCTAATACTAATTCCATGTATCTCTTGTTAGCCTCATTTGCATTCTTGTACTTCTTTTTCACTTTGCTGTGAATGGTCACCACTTTTTACAAGATATTAGCTCAGTTCGGGGCCGTCTGACACTATTTTTGTGGGTGGGGGTTGAAACTGGCTGAGGAGCCCACATGTGCACCAAATCTCTTAAACTTGTGACTATCCTAGTGTCTTCCATGTGGAACTACCCAGGACGGTAATAACTAACTCCACCCCCTACTTCTGCTGTCAGGGTCCGGGCCGAAAGTCTCCTACCCCGTGGTGTGCGCTCTGCTAGCTGTCCTAGACAATAGACTCTTGGATACTACAGACAAATGATGGTCAGTCCCAACAGAAATCTGCTACAGCTTGCCATCGGTGCCATCTTCAACTGCTATGTTTGTCCTCCTACATGCTACTGCTCTCAAAACTTAACTTTAGACAAAATACAATCTTACAACTACACTCTATTCTATATATCCTACATTATGTTACTGTGCATCCTGTATGATGAAAACACTGAAAATACAAACAGAACTAACACCTCTGGTTCCACTTTCGGGCTTCCTCTTACATTTTTATTTGTGATATCGCCTTAATCGGTCAATATTGAAAATTCACCTTGTATTTCCCGATCCTGGATCTCTGAGCTCGTAGTCACTGATTCCTACCCTATGTGACACTTGATAAGGACCTCGGAATACGTCCGCAAACTTTCCCATTCTTTAATGTGCCTCTGATGACAGACTGACGACTTTCGCCAGCACCCAGTCCCCTAACTCAAGTGTATCTGGAGTCCTAGCACTGTTCTGCCGCTCCTTACGCTGCCGTGCTCTCGCTAGGTTACGCAGGGCTACCGCCGCGTTCCGGGCTGCGTTTATCGGTGGCTGCAGGGGAAATGAAACTGCCCTCTCAATCCACCGTGGTGACTTGGCGTCATTCCCATCGCCTCGGATACCGTGCAATTGATACAGTCCTCAACATCTTTATGTACATAGGACAGCTAGTATGCTTCCTTTGACAGAATACCTGCAACATACTATTGATCTCGCGCATTGTCCTCTCTACAGGGTTTCCTGCCGGGCGAAAAAGTGACACCGTACTTATCTTTATGCCTTTCACTCTCATTTTATCGCACCACGTTCGCCCTGTAAACACGCAAACGTTGTCCATCAGGACTGGTTGCAGCATCCCTACTTCTTTACAATATTGTGACGTTATTTTGGACGGGACTGTACTGGCTACCATGCGGCGTATCGGGTATACTTTGGCATACTTCGGAAATACGTTCTGGACTACTAAAATATTTCTGAAACCCCCTCTGCCCGTTACTAACGGCCCATGGAGGACAATAGAGACCACTTCTAATTTCTCTGTAGCCCTCACACTTCCGGCCTCACCCCTTAATGGATGTGTGACATTATTTGTTTTCTGACAGATCTCGCATGTGTGCAACTTCCCTCTCACTGTATGTCGCATTCGCGGGAAGTAGCAATGCTACTTAAGGATGTTCATGTGCGATAAAATCATAATTTCATATTTATATGAAATAGTGTATACTGTACATCCAAATCGTATCCCTGATAGGCCAATACCCACCTGGTAATTCGTCCATGAAGTAATCGGAACCTGTTCGTGCAGACTAACACCTTATGGTTCGTCTGCACTATAGTTCACCACCCGTGAATGAAGTACCGAAACTTTTGGCAACTACGAACAAGTGACAGCATTTCTTTCTCAGTAATTGACATGTTCCGCTCTATTTCTGTCATGCTCCGACTCGCGTATGCAATCGGGCACTCCCGCCCGTCACTATCCAACTGGTACAGTACTGCGCCAATCGCGACCCCGGATGCATCACATGATATTATACAGCCGCGTGTCCAGTCAACACGATGAAATATCGACGCAGTATGCAGCTTCTCTCTTATGGCGTCCCATGCAGCTTGATCTGCCTCAGTCCATTGCCACTTAGTATTCTTTTTGAGCAGCTCTTGCAACGGCGCAACCAAATTAGCATAGTCCTGTACAAACTTATGGTTTAAATTTAACACACCTAAGTACTTTTGGAGTTGTTTCCGGCTCCATGGCAGTGTCAGTTCCGATATCGCCTTTACCCTGTCTGGATCAATCCGCTCACCATCTTTGTCTACACTGTACCCTAAAAATTCTATCTCCTTCTGTCCGAATACAGATTTGTCCCGATTGACTGTCATGCCGCCTTGCTCCAGTCACGTCAAAACTTGAGTAAGCTGGTCTACGTGCTCTTACCACGTTGTGGACACGATGACAATATCGTTTACATACACAGTCGCGAATTCCATTACTTCTGATCCTAGCACAGACTCTAATGCCTTCATGAAATGACACACACTTAGGTTTATGCCGAAAGGCTGCCGCTGAAACTAGTACACACATCCGCCATACTGGAATGTGGTGTACTTCCTTGACTCAGGGTGTAACGGAACTTACAATTAAGACACTACTAAGTCTATGTAGAAGAAGTACTCACATTTCGCAAACCTTTGTATTAGCTCGTTTACCGGCGCAGGTGTTTCACGCTCAGGCACTATAAGCATGTTGGCTCATCTCGAATCAAGGCAGATTCGCATGCTCCCTTTTTTTTTCGGCACAACTAACAGATTAACATACTCTGAGTCACTCTCTCTATAATACTTGCTCGGAGCAATCGTTTCAGATCTTTCTCGACTACTGGGAGCACTGAATTCGGGATCGGATAAGTCTGACTTACAAACGGCATATCTTTACTGATGCGAAAGTTACTCTCGTACGTCTTTACTTTCCCGGGCCAATCAGAAAATACGTCGCTACGACCGTCTAGAAGCGCCTTAATGTCGGCCTGCTGTCCCCGCGACAATCCGTTTTGCATTCTGCCACAGTCTTCCGCACGCGGGTACTTGTTCGATTCTTGCGCGATGATATCACATACAGCCGGGCCTCCAAGCACATCACTATTTTGTTTCGCACTCAGTCTCCGCATAGGGATGTCACCAAGCGTTCCCTCGCCACCAGGCCAGAGAAATAAGTGGCATTCCTCTCCTATATGTAGTGAAATCGTGTTGTTTTTACAATCAATCTACGTACCTTGCCGCACAAGAAAAGCTGTCCCCAGTAGGCAATTTACGTTGAAACCTTTCACCACTAGGAAGTTGACGGGAATTTCCGCCTCCTGCATACGAACATCAGCAACCACCTGCTGCCGTACAGTCTTGTTACGCGCACCTGTAACCCCTATCAAAGTTACACCTGTCACCAGGACGGCCACCATTTCTCTCCCATATCTTAAACAGGTCAAGTCGTCAATCAAACCCTTATCTATCACGGAGACCTGTTCCCCTGTGTCGACGATTGCCTCTATGGACAGATTACCTACCTGTATAGTGAGGGATGGATTTTTTTGGCACAATCCACGATGTGTCAGATGTTATCTCTATGTTTTCCGGTTTTGTAACTTCATCGATAATTATTCTAGTTCACATCCATGTACCCTCGTACTAACCTCGCTAACCTGTCGGCGCTGCCCTGGATGCAAGGAGGTTTACACCCGGGGCCTTTAAAAGTTTCCCTTGTTCGAGGGTGGGCCGAGTATTTGGACTGTATGGCTGCTGTCGTATTCTCGAAGTGTTGAAGGACGAAACTCTTTATTTTCCCTGTCCCGCAGTTCACACTGGGGCGTGTCGAATCTGTGACAAGGCGGGCCTCTAGTCATCCTTTCTGTAGGCATTTCGCTTCTCCACTGTTTAAAATCCTGTCTATGGTGATTGTATTCCCTTGTTGGGTTGCGCGCTCGAGCGACTGAGTGGTACTCAAACTTCTCCGCTATTTCAATCAGAGGCTCGCAATCGTTGACCCCTGCTGTGATAGCGGCATCACGTAAATATTGTGGTAAATGTCTGATTTGGCATTGTACTAATCGCTCCTGTGAAAATGGCATGTCAAGAAACTTGCATTCCTCAACCAACTCCCTTAAGTAGTCCGCAATACTTACTCCACTGTTGGAGTGGTAACGAACGACCTTAGAATATTTCCTGAATCAGCTTATCTTGTTCGGGGGTGTTCCAATATCGCCTCATGAACGTTTCACGACAACTGTGTATAATTGTCCCATTTCTCCAACATTCGCCGCCCCCATATCTCTGCCGAGTAGACGAGTCGTGAGAGTAATAATTCTACCTGGAAGTGCCTCTGATACACATGCATTCCGCAAGAACATGTCCATGCGCTTAATGAATCGTACCTGGTGGGCGTGCGTTGACCTACCTGAGAATGTAACCACTACCTTGTCGATGTTAGGAATAGCCGATGTCTATGTGTTCGCTGCCTGTCACCATATACCCTGCATGAATGTGCTGGATTGCTTCATTTCTAATACAGCTGCACGCTGCCCTAATACATTGACTTCCGCGGATGTTTTCCTAGCCTCCCCTTGAATGCACCCTAACTGTACTGTAGTCTCGTTAACCTTTGATACTACTCTGGCGTTCTGTCCGTCAACTTGTTCGCGCAGTGCCTGATCGTTCTCTTTACAGGCTGTTACATGGCGGTCAATTTTACATTCCACGAAGCCTACCTCTGTGGTTACTGTGGCACACTGCTCTTCTCCCCATCTCTCTAGACGATTATCAACTGCCTGTAATTTCTCATCAGTCTGGCCGGTGTACTCTCTCATGGCATCTCTAATTTGTACCTTCAATCCTTGACTGCTCGATTTTCCCCTATAGTTTTTCTATCTGATGCTCTTGCATTAACTTGCATCTGGTCTGATTGTCGCTCTATCATTGCTTGCATTTGCAACGTGAAACACTGAAGTTGTGACTCACCTTGCGGGCTACACTGTACCACCTGTGCACTGTCTCTGCTACCCTGACCTGCCTTACTCTCGTCTCTCGTCTCGGAGCTGCACACCACATCACCTGACAATCCTGTACCCTCGTCTGTTGATGCCATGCTGTTCTCCCCCATACACAAACTCCTTAAGGATACTTCATCCTCTGCTGATCAACTATTCTGCTGTTCCACACCTACCGAGGCAAGTCGACCAGTTCTCATTAAATAAATGCCGTCAGGCGACCCTTATTGCAAATACACAAAACCGTCGGGTGCTTTGTGACCCTCGACGCACAACTGATTATATTACACTTACACACACTCGAAGCGGAGGCCGTCTTTTGTATACCTGGTGGTGGTTCTGAAAATTTGAAAGCAATAATGGATGTCTTATCTCACCAATCTGTAGACATTGCTTAGGAGCTGTAGCTGGAGATGAGGACCCTCGTGCCGCCGTGCTACGGAGACAGGAATCTGCCGTTCGGCGTACAGTCCAGGCACCAAACGCCTCTCCGTCGCTGTGTAGTCTCTGCCGCTTCGTCTCTAGTAGCTGGTGCCGTGATGTCCCATCGTTCCTCTGCGATGCCGTTCTCGTCGTGGTGTGTGTCGTCGCTCGTCCCGCGATCGATTCTAGTCCCTAGCACCCGCGGTTCGACACAGTTCTGCTACGCTCCTCGTTTCTGAGGTGTGCAAGCAACAGTTCAGACCAGCGGTATCGTGTGCGAAAGTCTTATTACCGTTCCTGTTGCAGGACTCTCCGTCGTCGATTCGCGTCACTCGCGGTTTTAAACAAGACTCTTATCTCGGGCGTGCGGTTCGTCAAGTCCTGAGTTGGCACGCCAAGTTTACGACGATCTCTCGTCTTTATTATTTTTAACTTATTTAATTCTGTGGATGTTTGATTGACTATTGATTGATGGGTTAAAGATCTGGACACTAAGGTACTGTAATGAAAAGTTTGCAAGTCTTTTGTCCCGGCTAGCACGTCGTTGCTGTCCCTCGGGGCGGACCGTTACTATCGCAGAGTTGTCGGTACGGCTCTTAAGGATAACAGTCGCGTGTACGGAGACCCCGACGACTACTTAAAATATCAACTGCCTCGTCTTACAATGTTTCTAAAATTACCAATATTGTAGGTGTCTCGGTTCGACGTACTTCCTGACTTCACGATATCTTTATCAGTGGCGTCCCGATGCCCAAAACAACGGCGATGACGATGGCGCCATGGCCCACATTACTCCGCGGCTCGATGAATGTCTGTCCCTCTACGACGGCTCGACGCCTAACTCCAACGCCCGGTGGCAGCACCCAGTGCGCCGTCTTTCGTGGCTCGTCGACGAATGTCCCTACCACCGTTACCGCGGCTTGCTTGGCTTCTCATTCGCGCCAATGCCCCTCGTCACTTGGCCCTCAAGCTCCGGTTCGATTTGGACCAATCAGAAGCCAGCTTTCAACCGATGGCTCCGTCTCTCGAGGACAACAATGCCGGCCAGAGCTGTATTTATTAAATAATTCCTTCAGTTATCTTTGCTATCTACATCCGTTTACATAAAACTGTCCACTTGCTTGTTAACATTTATGATTTCTTAAATACTAAATAACTACAATACAATGACAACTTACAAAACTATTGGCTGGATACCCTTCCCATCCTGTTCAGCAGCTAGGGGGGTGGCTTGAGCATAGGTGGGGGCGAAGCCCCAGACACTCTTTGCGCCTGTTCCACTTTCTCGTTTTCACAAAGACACAATATGTACAATTTCCTATTATTCTTAATAAAACTTGGTACAGTAAAGGCACCTTAATGAAAACTATTTCAATGTGATATAATGTCAAGGAGGCCGAGTGGTTGCAGGACATAGTTATTAATACATATGCATTTATGATAGTTGGTTGACACTGATGACTATGAAATATAATTGTTCGTGGTGGCGACTTTATGGGCGTGTCACATCACTACTAAAAATTAATATTTGTTCTTGAGCTGCTTTCTGTGAATAAATGTGACAAACTTGGCTACGATTTTCCATCTGTTTAGACAGAGATTCGCGCAAGGCCTAAATCTGTGCAGATGAACTTTTATTTTGTGTCTGAATGGCAAGCAGCAGTCGTCGAAAACGTCTCGTACAAACAACAGTAATTTAAAATTCGTATTCTACCAGAAAAGAATACTGATTTTGAATAAAATCGTTGACATACGCCATTGAAATTCCAGCATGAAAGTTGTATTGCAATAGTATTTCGGCCAAACATTGAAAAAGAATGAGTTAAATTACTATCCTGTGTGCGTTATGAAGTGTTATTGAGTGACCACCTTAAAACTGCTTCCTTCTTGAAAATAGTTCATCTTGCAACCCTCTTATTGCATAAAATTACTTCGCCGTTATTATGTTCTCTGAACAATTCGCGTTTATTTCAGCAGTAAATCGTCTGGAACAAAAAAAGTCCTCTTGTTGCAAGTGCCGAGAACGCGAAATTTACAAGAAACATTTACACGACGGGTGCCGAGACAAATAATACATTACAAAAACTGGGCTTGTATTCCCGGCGGGGTCGACTCCGATATTCGGTTGTGGGAGTCATGCAGGACGACGCCGTTGGTCGGCGGGTTTTCTCGGGGATTTCCTGTTTCCCCCGCTCCTTCATTCCGGCGCCGCTCCATTCTCACCTCACGAGACTTCTGACCAGCGACATACTAGTGGCTATACTAGTAAGCAATGTTCGCAGGATCGACGTTTACTAGCGCTTTGCTCCGGCATTCAGGGAACCTTACCCTAACGCCCACCAAGCTTACGGCCGCTCAGTTTAGTTGCTCAAACTTGAAGTTTATTGACTATCAGGGACCCTTGATTTCCCTAAAAGTGTTTGCATCCTTTTGTTATAAAGTGCCTTACGTGCACGTCTGCAGTTTTACTTCGGGGTCACTGGTAGCGTTCTTTGTGTGACGGCCATCCCGTATTTGACTGTGCTAATCAGAACAAGGTTAATGCGACTTCACGTGTCTGTATTAGCTGGTTGAATCCCAAGATGCTAAGAGTTAAAAAAAAAAAAAAAACGTCCAATCATTGACTACGAAGCAGAGCTGCAGGTGTGCATGTACTGCACTTGAACAAAGTGCTGCAAAAATATTTTCGCCAAAAATCAGTGGTACATTCATTGTCAATGGAACAGTTTGAAATACAACTAAACAAAAAAAGTGTTCTTTAAAAAATATATTTACTCACAATTTTTGGGGAAGTTAAAATTTTAGTTATATTTTTGGCATTATAATTATTATTAATTTTTAAAAAAGGCAAAGTTTATCATATTGTTTAGTTCTTCCCGGAATTAAACATCGAATACTTTTTGTTTTTGCACGAGGTTTCATATAAATTAATCCACAGATAAATATGTAAATTTGACTATTTTAGTCCCCACCTTAAACTCCTTGGCTGCAAGTTAGGTAAGGAAAGCCAAGTTGAGGCATCACAAGCAATTTAGAAATTTTTATTTTGTTTATTTTAAAATTTTTAGTTATAGCTCTCTAGTAAAATACATTTCCTTGCGATGAGTTTATGAGTCTATAACATCTTATTGTGACCGAACGAGTGTGGGTATTATTTTGAAATCAAAATATTGATGTTATCCGTCTCACAGATAATGCACATGAAATCGGTGACCAAATCAGAAAGCGATTTAAATAGTTAAAAGTGCTATACTAAAAAAGGTTTACTGTTCCCAGTAAAATGAGTAATTATTCGTAATTGTAAGATTCAATACGACCGATAAGACCCCTTCTTAGGAACTTGACTCTTGAACAACTTTCAATCGAAATGAATTACAATATTTTCAGTATCCTAGGTGGGGAAGTGTTGGTGTGACTGTGATACAACTGTGGATGTCTTTTGCCCGATTACTTATTATTCAGGAAAGGAAAAATTCACAAGATCGATGACCTGCTTGTTAGAATCCACTTTTCTATGTATAATCATGCTCGGTATACTGTCCCAAGTGCGTAGCAGCGGATAATGGACGTATGATCAGGGCTTGCGTGTATACAAGACAGTGTATTCTAACATATAGGTTATTGAATTCGTGAACTTTTCATTTCCCTACTTATCATCTGCAGAATACTCTTTCATGTACTACCTGTTTCAAAATAGGAACATCTTGGTCAGTCCTGTACGACTAGAGACAACGCGCCTTCACTTGTCATACAATTCTTATTGGATGATGATGACAACCATTTATATTTTAATTGGTAGGTGCTTGTGACGTGGACTATCATACAATCTTATCACAGTCAACAAGTGAGTTAGTGCAAAATTTGAAATAAAAATTTAAACAAATCGAGAATTTGTTGTAAACTACAAAAATATTTTATTTTTGGTTTTTATATATGAGACCTTGTTGCCTACAACATCGTTATTCACTGTACATTTTTTTTTTCAGTTTGGTATGTCAGTTGGTTTTAGTGGCGTACATAAAACCGTAACATGCAAATGTTGACGTTTACGAGTCATTACTAAAAAACTATGAGAGATAAAAAAAATTTCATAAGAACAATATTTTGTCGCAATGTATGTCTAAAATAAGAAAAAAATATCTGGTACAAATATAAAATAAAAATATGACGATGAAAATTGCTGTAGACAGTGCCCTTAAAACTATTTCTGCTTTATCTGGTTGATGAGAAAACCCGTAAATCTAAGCTGACAGGGGTAAGTGCTCTTTGCAGGGAATCTTGCGTGAGTACTAGAGCCATCACCTTTTGTGGCGAAAGAATATTTAAACCATTTGGTTTCCGTGACTACGTGCACATCTGCAGCTCTGTTTAATGGACAGTGATTGGATGTTTTAAATCTCACTTGTGTTGAGCTTCTACTGGCAAATCACAGACGTAATGTGTCACAATAACCTTATTCTGATTGGTGCAGTCAAATGAGAGATGCGTATGAACAAAGACACGCTTCCAATGGCTAGGAAGAGTGGCGGTAAATATTAAGAATAGCTACTCATTGTGTACCGGCCAGACTATTGATTTTACAGATATAGTTTATTAATTAAAATGTTTCTTTAGACGGTAGAAATAGTCCTACGTAAAAAAATTGTGTTACGTCATGTTAGGTTACCTAACCTAAACTAACTTAACCAAAAATAACCTAACCTAACAATTTTTTAATTTATTTTCATAGGAGTACTTGTAACACATATAGATCCTTTTTCCAATAATAAACTACACCTCTAAAATAAAAAGTTCGTCCGGTACACAATGAGTAGCTATTTTTAATATGTACCCTAGTGGTAGCCTAAAACACAAGAATCTTTCTTCCCACCTTATTTTTAAAACAGTGTAGCACTCAGCACCTTATATAATTGGAAGTCATGTACTTGTTTAAATACGAATCACTAGTATTCAGTAACGACGTACCAGAGTTATCACTGGCCCAGTAAGATGTAAAAAACACCAATAACGAAAGAAGAACGTCTGATACGGACATCTTACATTGAACCCTAAAAGCAGTTCCCTACCAATAACCATGAAACAAAGCTGCCGATTTGCACGTAAGGCACTGAAACAAAATCATTGCAAAAATCTTTGCGAACAAAATATTGGCTCTAGTAAGTAGGGGCAACAACTCAAATTACCAAGACGGGCGGGGCAAACGTAGTAAATGCTGTTACAATTTGATCACAATCGTGTTTAATAGAATAATTTAATGCACAAAATTACTTTAAATTAAACGTCATATTACTAAAATATAGAACATAGTAAAATTATTGATGTAGGCAGGTAAATTGTTTTTCTTTTTGATCCTTCATCATGGATTCAGGTGGGGCCGTGGGGGATATACCTTTCCCCCTCCCCCCTTTTTTCTTCCTTGGTGTGGCACCACTGCTAGTGGCAACGGTTGAACGAGTGGGGAAGGCAAAGTGTTGAGACGGCATGTATGTGTGTGAGATATTTAAATGTCTATTGCAATGGGAGTTTACAATTAGAATGTATTGGTTTGTGGATGGCGTGTGTCGACAAACCAATGAATCCTAAATGTATGTGTGTGTTGTTGCAGAGTGCGACCAGGAGATCGTGAGCCGGCCAGGCGGTCCTCAGAACGGAACATTCTCCGCCCCACAGTTCACTAACCCCTCGGGCCACTCCCGCCAGTGTGTGTACACGTTCGTCGGCGACCACAGGCAGCGCGTCGAGATAGTCTTCACAGCCTTCAACCTGCGTGGCACACCCCCGGAGTGAGTACCACCAGCCCTCCCTCCTTCTTACATTCCCTCAGTCTAGTGGCACGAACATACTCCAGGTGCTGCCTACCCGGAAGCAAATATACACATTTACATCACAGACTAAGTAGTAATACAGACGTGAAATGACGTGGCGGCTCGTTTGATACGGACCAACTTCGCCGCTTATTAGCTGCCCGAGGCTGTTGATACCAGCCCCGTGTTTGTTTGGCTCCTGCGTGTTACTACAGGTTTCCTATTGGCCTGGCTGCCGGCTAGCAGGGCAGCCACCTTACACTGATTGGCGGTAGGCGTCTCCGACATGTTGCTGGCCAGGGAAGCCATTTTGCTGGCGTGTGTGACTGAGTTTACCGTCCTACCGGCTATTTCACTTCTGTATTACTAACTCTTCTGTGTTCACATGTCAAATTATAATCGGTGGAGCTCAAAATTCCGCTTTTTTTGTAGAATACATTTTTTTTGCATTCAGATGAGGGAACATATCTACAGGAACAAAAACACGACAGTAAATTAAATACATATATTTTTAAGTGGCCGTATTTATTTGCGCAGTTTTTTTGGTTGGTTTGATAACAACCTAAACAGTTCTGCAGGAATGTAGGCAGCATCGAATTTGATTAAAAAGACAGTGGTGGCACACTTGTACGTTTGGAAGACGACTTTGGCCCACCTAATATAATATAACGTGCAAATGTTTATCTTTGCTCCCGCCAGGTATCTGACTTATCAAGTTTGCCACGGAGATTAAGTAAGGTATCAGTGCTCAAATTTATTACTTCTAGGGAAAGGAAATTTCCGCGAGTTTAATATAACCCGCATGTTATAATATACTGTCCTATGACTGGTCAACCCCGACCATTCGTTAATTAACCGCTAACCACTGGGATGGCAGACACTGAACGAACAGACAGGGCGTGATTATACACAACAGCGGATTGTAATTCGCAGGTTATTGAAGGGGCCAAAAATTGTTTTCCATCGTTTTCAAAGGATTTTACGGCACATTTCTGTGAGAAAATTTCCATACTGGAAACTTCATTGTATTTTTTTTTTTTTTTTTAATAAAATTGTAGTCTACATAATATCTGAAATGTAGCATTAATATCTACATTTCACAAAACGTATGCATAATCTACACAAGGTCTTTTAAACTGTAGATATATAAAAAAAAAAAAAAAAAAAAAAAAAAAAAAAAAAAAAAAAAAAAAAACTAGCCCCATTCGTTTAGGAGTAAATGTATTCCATTGATTTATAACTGCACACGGATTTAGTTCAGCGGCGGAAATCATTGGTTTATACTAACCATAGAATAGGTCGGTATTTGTATGGGGTATTATGCAAATCTCTTTATAAATGCCGTCTTGGTGTTACCTTTTAAATAACACTACAGACAAGACTAGATTCAGTTTCTTGGACGTACTCCATTGCAAAATTGAACGACTGACAAAGAAAAACTAAACAAATAAAATAAACCATAAAATAAGCAGAGTATGCTTAGTCAGCAAGATAAATACACAACATGAAATTCCAAGATGGAATCGGGTCAAATAAAACAAACAGATAATAAATGAAATTAATGACAAAATAAAATAAAAACCAAATATCATGCGACACAACGATGAGACGAAACAACAAACACAGTAGATATCA
>PNEQ01036820.1:0-14933 GCA_003012365.1 Medauroidea extradentata | reverse complement strand
GCTCTTTTTCTACTTCGTGTACTACTTATATCTCTTACAGAACATGGCCAATCTTCTAGTTCACTTACATTCATTTTAGCATTTATACATTAACTATTTATAATATACAACAATACCATAATAAACACTAATAAACAGACATAACCTCTACTCAGTACAAAACACTGACAATACAGTTTCACCATAGAATAACTAATACCTTGTGTTTTCTGTGCCTTTACTGCGCATATTACCCAGCCACGCATGCGCAAATGAGTGCTTGACTGACAAAGGCTTGTTTGGAAAATAACACTGCTGACTTAGGACATTTTGGAAAGAAATCCAACTTACACTGTAGTATAAAAGCTATGACTTAGGAGCTTTTGGAATCCCTGTTACAGCCAGCGATGCAAACAGTAAAATGTTGTATATTCCACCTATAAACACAATATTGGTAAAAAGTGACTTAGGCACTTTTGGAATCCACCTCTTCAATTAATAACTAAATTAAATGATTTGCTGCCAGCTACTATATGCTCCATGTCACATGTGATAGAAAGTGTAGGTTTCTGTCTACAGCTGGACTTAGATTTCTGCACTTTTCACCTTCATCGTCTGTTCCCCGAGGAACTGCACTACTTCTACCTTAAAGATGCAATACATTCTCGGCGCATCTGTCATCGTTTGAAAATGACATTACGTTTTGTTCCATAGTTTAGTTGTGTTAACATGAACGTGCTGAAAAAGTTTGCACCTGAACTGGTGTTTGGTATTTTAATGAAGTTTCGCCAGTAACCAGTATGTATTTTAAATACTATTCATCACAACTGAGCAATCGAAAATTGAGCAATATTTCGTAACTTACCTCGTTCCTGAAACACTCGTGTTAACTTACGTTAGATCTCATACTATGTCCGATGGTAGAACATGTACTTTTTGAGTCAGACTCGGCTAGTTCAACGAAATATGGGATTATTAGTCCTTATGTCCATTAAAGGTGCTTACGGGTAGTCAAGTTCCAACGTGTTGAAGTTATTCCACGTCCGTATAGCATCATCTGAATGGTTATTTAATGAAGGTATTTTAACCAATAAAACCCACGTATTGCTGCATTTGAATGTTAAAAATCCTATTTAAAAAGTTAAGATTTTTTTAAAAAGCAGTTATATGTTTTGAAGTCATTTATGTAACGAAGCAATTTCAATAAATTTCGTTGTTATTAATATTTTACTTTTGGTTGTTTTAACTTATAGGAACTCGCAAAAATATCCATAAATTAAAAAGCATACACATAAATATGTTCATTTAGATTTGTGAAACTGTTACGTTACAGTAAATAATTATTTTGAGATAAAAGCTAAACTCATTTCCGCCTGTACACTAGATCTTTGTATGACGAAGTAAATACACTTGAATTCTTCTTAAAAGCGAGGGTAGAGCAAATGAAGTAGAAGGCAGCATGTAGCGCGATGTTGCCAGGAACGCCTACCAACCGCGGGGCGTCGAGTCAAAGCAGGTTGCAGAGTCACAAGCTGCAGGCGCTGAATGTTGGATGGAGAAGCTTTTGAGAGCACTTTCTCTTCCCTTCTCTTCTTATTTTCCCTCTCTTGCTTTCATTCTTGTATCTTTATCACAGTACGTGTTTAACAGTGAGTTAGAAACAGCATGAAGATGTAAACAGAGCATAAGATATAAAAGCAAGGAGCACAAACAGAGAAACGCTGCATATAAGTATGTATGTGTGTGTGTGTATATATATATATATATATATATATATATATATATATATATACACACACACACACACATATATACTCAACATACCCACATTATGGCCGTAAAGTCATGGTGCACTTTTGAACAATCACAGAAAAGCAACAAACAAAAGAATATCGAAATGTAAAATCTGCACCAAAAAAAATGGAACTCACTCTAAGTTTCTGTAGTATGATGTGCACGTGCGTGCGCACACAGGATATTGAGGCAATCCCACGAACTGCGCAGAGCAGCGGATCAGCCGTGCGCCATGACTTTACGGACAGAAATATAAACACATATACACAGGGTGGTTCTGAATTATATGACACTTTCACTATTTGGGAGGTGATTCCTGACGACAAAATATGACGCGGAAACACATGGAGACTTATGGCCAAATGTTATTATTAGGAAGGTACGCACCAGTGAAGTTAAATGTGTACGTAAATAAGACATTACGTGATATTAAGAACCAAATTTTCGTATAAAGTTTATGTGAACGAACATGTTAAACGGTGTTTGTTTGCATTTTTGTAAAATCACTCCTTTAACATGAATAAAATCGGTGGATGCATCATTTAAATTCTTCGAAAAGTAGTAACCGTGCATTTAAAACAACAGTTTTTGTTATATCAATTTAGAAAAATTTGGTTTTAATGTGACAATTTTATGGCAATGATTCTCTATGAACGAATGTGCAGAGCACGCGCCTGTGTGGTAGACAAACCGCCTAGCATACGTTACACTGGTTGCTTAACAACAGGCGTATTAATGAATTTTTGAAAATATTGCAAAATAAATTTCAACGAGAACCAGTGCCATAAGAGTGTCACGCAAAGGCGACCTTTTTTGCTTCCATAAACATTTTCTTTCTTAATCTTTTAAAAAAAAATTTTTGTTGAAAGGCACGGTTATCACTTTTTAACAATTATAATGATGCGTCTACCGATTTTATTAATGTTCGAGGTAAAATTTTACAAAGTGCAAGCAAACACTGTTAACAGTTTCGTCGACGTAAACTTTATAAAAATGGATCCTACATAACAAGTAGGTGTTATGTTTACGTGCACAATATCATTCCAAACTTATTTACTTTATGGGTGCGTGCCTCCCTTATTGATAACTTTAACCCATGTCTTCATATGTTTCCGTCGTATTTTGTCTTCAGTATTCACCTCTCAGAACGTGTCTGTCGAATTAAGGCACCCGCCTACTAGCCGTGTGTTTGTGTGAGTGAGACATGGCGCCAAGGGCGATGTTGACCAGCTCATCTGGTGCGGTATCACCTCTACCGCAATACACTGAAACAACTCGCAGTGATATCGTAGAACACTCACCTGACTGACACTTTCAGTGGTCACCCCATCTTTTTATTGGTGGAAAGTTTTAAGCAAAGTTCATTGCCTTTTCCTATAGTAGTTTCACACGAATCCCGTGAGTAGTTTTTCAGATGTATCAGGTTGAAAAATGGTTTTTAACCATTTTGAGGGACTTCAAAATGATTTGTCTAATCGACGTGATGCTTTGAAACGACCCTTCAGTTATCGTTTCAATTGTATTTTCTCTTCTTACATAGACACATTGGGCATATGTGGAATAGTTTCGTAAAAAGCGTATCTACGAACATGCTGCAATGCATTTTAAAAGTGCTGTAGGCGAGGCCCTTAAAACGCTTTAGTAACTTTTTTTTTTCTGTGAGAAAACCGACTAAAATGGAAGGTTGTTATCATATTTTCTGTCCCCTTTTGTCTTCTACAGACAAAGATACTCCCCTCCGGTAAGGTAAATTCTGCTACAGATTAGAAAGAAAATGTGATTTCTTATGGGAATGTTCGGCACAGAGAAAGTTTCTACCGCTATAGTTTCGTTGCTACGCAAAGGGACGAGAAAAATACGAAACTATAGTAAAATTAAATTTAAATTGGCTTCGTTTAACATTAAAGTGAAAAGAAACCAATCTCGCGTTTTATGTTATCAACTTAGGCCTATTGCAACTTAAAATTCAGAAAAGCACCGTGATTGGTCAGTTTGCTCCCATTAGCGATACCAGCGCTCAAGCGGCAGAAATATTCCCTGTGACAAACTTTTGACATTAATTTTTCTAACCTGTAGTAGACCGGGCTCAGGTCTACTGTCTATATTCGCGTTAAAGTGAGAGCGCGCGAAGCACATGCACGTGATCGAAGGTAAGGTCTGTCAGTGAAAACACGCAGTGTTCACGTGATTGCAGCTTGTAATCAGGGGTGTCCGGAATGCTCGCCACGTGCAGTAGCAGACAAGTATAGAGCGTAGAATAATATGAACTAATTGGTTGTATTTAGACGAGTATGAACACACAAAGACGTGGGAACCTATGAGTGTGAATAACACAGGTATGAATAACCCAGAGAAATATCTTTGAACAGCGACATCGTCCAGTACGATTCACAATGCAGATATCCGGGTATATAGCCCTATTTCTCAGACAGACGACAATGTCATACCAGTGCGCTATAGAAGAAATATAAAATAATCGACACTAATATTGCCACACATATTGCAACTATTTATGAACGCTAAGTTAACAATAATACGTGAAACTACAAACGTACGTCACCTGATGAAACACACGGAGAATAACATCCTCGTTAACTGATAAGGGGCAGAGTAAGGAAAAACTCGTTGACAGTAGTGCTGTTACGTATTTAGATACATTGATAATTCTGGACATTGACATTTGAGATGTTCGGCGCATAACAATGCTCGATAATATCTACGATACTGATCCATGTAATTAAGTAATATACATTCATTTACATTATCAAAGCCCTCCTTATTACCAAACCATCGGTATTGTGTAACTGACAATGTTACGGAACCAGAAAATAGTTTTTTAAATACATTCATTCCACATTAACGATATTTTGCACCATACTTTTAACAAAACCGTCACGTAAGATATATGCACAATAACCATTTAATAGACATTATGCGAAGTTTAGACGTAATTTATATAATTCATATTGCACGTGTTCTAGATGTAATTACTGTACCAAACATGCCGTGTATGTATCACTATCTACGATCGATAAGTCAATAAACAGTACATAACAGTCCTAGTTGGGCTACATGTTTTACTTACGTTCGATTGTAACAGTGAAACACATTTATAGCTGACGATTCTGTCTGATTAAAACACTATCAGAAAACAATACCAACACTCGCTTGACCAGTCACCAATTAACTCTCGTCTCACTGCAGCAGCGCGCGCTGGTTGGTAGCTTGTACATCCCTTACCGCTTATACTAGTATCACGCACTCTTGTTTACAAACTACAACTCTCACAGCTCTGCGAATGGACTTATAGGTTATGTATAGACGCTCCTTCAGAAAATCCGTAAACCGACAGCATCATCTTACACGATTCTTACGTTCAAAACTCCAGGTCGACACCGCCTGGAATCGACCCCTGATCGACTTAGTGGGAGTGAAGTAGCCTAGTCTCTGCGAAAACATCGGCCCTTTCAATAAGAAAGACGCAAAATCAGTCTTGCGGTTTCTTTGTAAATGCGTTTTACAAAACATGCAATTAACTGGTTGTACTTCAAAGAGGGGCGTAACGTCCTTGGGATGCACATCAGGTGAGACCTTTGTAATTTCATGTAAAAATTGTTTGCGTTAAATAAAATTTCTTGTATGTACATAACTTTTGCATATTTTTTAATTACCGTATTTTTAGCAATTTCCGTTTACGTGAAGTAACAGAGGTGTCATTCTGTAGCATAATACGTTTATTTCCATTCTAAATTATTTCAGTCGTTACGTTTAAATAGTTTATACTTCGGATAAGTAGTGAATTATGTCAAATCACGGTTTTATTATGCTCTAGTACGAAAACAGTGGAACCAAAAAATATTGTCTGTAATGTGTAATAGTTGGTCAGTGTTTGGTACAATAATTGAATGGTGATATGCAGAAGACATCCAAGCTACAAATGTAAAGAACAGACAAAAAACAAGCTTCCAAATTAATATACACTAAAACTTCAGACGCTAAGCAATCAAAGTTAGCAGAGGTATGGTACTCGAAAATGAGAAAGTATAAACTAACAAAACAACAAACATTTCTTTGTAACTATTGTTTATGTTTCACTTTATCAAATGTGATATTGTGTCTTTCTTGATAACACCATTCAATTATAATGAAATAAAAGACCTCCCGTTGTTCCCGGCACAGAAACAAGTAAATATACAGTGCAAAGTAAAAGTGAGCAGAGTTAGAAACTAAGTAACTGTGTAATGTGTCCAAGAGTTAGAATTTATTGGTTTGTGGACATACGCCATTGCTCATGTTTTGTTGACCAAACTTGTATTGAAAGGCAAAGTGAAAAAATACGAAAAACACAGAAAACGTAAGAAAAAACAATCTCAGAGGAACTTCGTCAATTTATATAATACATATAAGCAAGAATTCTAAAGATAGAATTCAGTCAAGAGTTTGATAGCACCCAAACACAAAAGACAGACACAAAGGAAAACCAGATTCCCAATAAGAAGAGTGTTAAATAGCTCGTGAAGGTAGACACATAAGAGAGGGTGTGCGTGTCGACGTAGTACCTAGAAGCGGCCTGGTAACACGTGCCAAGACACACTCGAGGTGTTAACGAGGTCACGTCGCTATATGTGTTTGCACGCCAGCCTTCGAGGAAGCTAGCAGACGTCTAAATATACGCACAGTACGTCTCTGCGGTAAAGAAACAATTAGTTGGTGTTGACTCGGCTGGCCGCCACCCCTTCTGTAAGCAAACTGTGCCCTGCGCCAATTTACGTCGCTGACGTAAGTCGCGCCACGCCGGTACTACTGACGTGCTGTTTACTATGCCGAGGCGAGGTGAGCCCCGTTTATACTCGCTGGCTGAGGTCCTGAGGGCCTTGCCTCCTGAGCTGGCCGCCACGGAGTGTTCAAAGATAAAAACGGGGGAGGGACTCATGATTTCCCCAATTCCTTTAATTATAATGCAATTAATTATAAAATGTTCGCTTCTAATTCACGACAAATATATGACCTCAAACAATGGCACGATGGAATATTTGTTTTCTTTTCGTACTTACGTGTGTACAGGATCATTGTACAAGGAACATCCATTACTGTATTTCAGTAATAATCAAAGATAAAATAACCAGACTTTAAATCAAATCAATCGAAATTCCTAATTTTACATGCATGCTCAACTTTTTAAGACTGTTTAGATGGACTCATAAGCAACACTTAAACTTACGTACGAACGTATAAAGTTATAAACTACAAGTGTGCATGCAAGCATTCACGTCACCACATAGCGTACTTACGTGCATGACTGAGTTGATCAACTTTCTACACGCTAAGTGGTTAGTGCGTGAGTCCAGCTTAAGGCCGTGATCTTTCATTTATTTCAAACAATTGCAAATAACTCAAATGTTTTTTAACCAAATGCTTCGAAAAATTTTGAGACTGTAAATTCATACGATACACAATTTTTCTAGAGCGTTTTTTAAGTAATGTACCGTTTGCTACCAAAAAAATTATTTTGCTTCATTTTGGCGTATTTTATTTTATTTGTTTTATTATTATATTTACGTCTTAAGTTTTAAATGACGAAATTAAGGCGTACGCCTTTTCTTACATTTAACCACGGTAATTACACACTATAAAGTTATTAATAAATTAAACATATCAACATTGGCAAACTGATGAAATTTGCATTTACAAATGCAGCTATATCAATTTTTACAAAATTAATTGCTTTAAGAAAAAAATCAATTTTATATTAAATGAGACAAAAGTAAGGAAAATTAATCATTTAAATTCTAATAACATATGATCTAGTACAACCATTTTAAAGTAACAACTTCTGTTCCAAAATAAAGTAACAGGTTAATGTAATAGGTAACTTACTATTACTTATGGTTTCAAAATATGAGAAAACTTAATTTGAGAAACAAGAATTTTCAAGTTACGACTGTTGCTTGTAAAATACTTTCTTTTTATAATGTTATTTTAAGCCCAATGTAGAAGTAATGGCTCTTACTTCTGCTGGGAGTTCAGTCCACGCTTTAGATACAGATACACATAATAACTTTGCAAAATTTTGCGATTTACAGGTTGGTAAATATAACATTTTTTAATTTGCGCACCTAGTTTGTCGATAGTGTTTATTTACTATTAACTGGGAACACGAATATAAATATTTAGGTTGGTTGCAAGACAGAGTTCTATGTTGCAATAACAGAGATTTAAGTTTACGCTTCTCCTTCAAACGTAGCCAATTTTACTTTTCATAATATGGTGTAATATGGTCCCTTCGTTTTAGACTGAAAATAAAACAAACGCAGGAATTCTGAAGTCTTTGTAACTTTGAAGAATATTCCTCATTCATGTCAATTAGCAATAAGTCACAATAGTTGAAGTGCGGGAATACCAGAGTTTCAATAAGTACCTTTTTTTATATCCTCAGGTAGAAAGCGTTTGAATTTTTGCAATGAATGCAGACAACGATTAACTTTCTTACAAATGTTGATACATTTACCTTATCAGTTACGCGTATCGTCAATGTAAACACCAAGATTTTTAACCTTCTTACATGGTTTAATTACTGAATCGCTAATTTTAACATTTACGGCGGCATAGTCCAATGATTTTAGAAGCTGTGCAGTACCTATTACAATAGCCTGTGATTTATTAGGAATTATTGTCAAACAATTTGCAGTGCACCATTCCTGTATCATTGTTAGATCGTGATTCATTTGCTCAGCTGCCGTACTTATATCGCATACTTTTGACGATATATATATATATATATATATATATATATATATATATATATATATATATATATATATATATATATATATAGGGCCCTGAAAAATTCGCGTTTTCTTTCCGACACAAGCTAGAATTGCAGCAACTGCACGTTCGTATGACTTTCGCAATTGGCCCTTGACTTATTTGACACCTTCTGGAAGTCGCTGAGCCAATAACAAAAATGTAACTAATCACAAGGCCATTTTACCTTGGAAGCGAGCAGCTAATGAGCAGCTGTTGTCTGCTTGAGAAAACATACATTCTTGGAGGCTAGCCTACTGGTCAGATAATACGCGAATTTTTCCAGGCTCTACACACACACACACACACACACACACACACACACACACACACATATATATATATATATATATATATATATATATATATATATATATATATATATATATATATGTAGGACATCTGCATAAAGGTGATATTTACAATAGAAAGTGATGAGCCAAGATCATTAATGTACAGGGAAAATAATACTGAGCCCTGAGGGACTCCAGCTTTGACTGTGGCAAAACAATATATGTGATGTTTCAAGGGCAAAAATCTAAAAATCGGTTTGGTGTATTGCAACAGAAAAATTAAGATACAAACAATGATATATAAGTGTTGAAACGGTAAGAATGAATTTTTGGTATATGTGTATAATTTCAGTTAAAGTAATTTTTTCGAAACCACTGCAATTTTTTTTCCTAACCTACCCTAACTACTAAGTTATGTGTGAGGGCCGGGGAAGGAGCGGGACTAAGTGCGTCTCAGGGCTGAGCCCCATACGCCTACTAGGGGGAAGTTTCATGCAGAGGAGGCATGCATCGCTGCAGAGAGGGATTGGGTAGACATGGCCGCGATTGGGGCCATGTCTACCTCCCTAAGTGTACCTATAGCTAAGCCATAATCTAAGAAGAGAGAGGGAAAAACCGGCATAGTACCGTAAAAACCCTCTCGACAGAATAGGAGTGTAACCACTCAGCAGTTACATGCATTAAAAATAAAAATGTCACTGGAAAAGTAGGAAGGTCCAGGTTGTTAATAGAGTTGAGAAGTAAGAGTGTGGCAGGGGGGGGGGGCGGGAACTTTATTTCTTTATTTATTTTCCTTTTAATTTGACTAAAGATCGGGGCCTTTAAAGTAGCCGTAAGACCGCAAGACTAGATCTATAGTTAGTAAGGATTTTTAAATACTTCGGTTCCATAGTTTTCTTGCAAGCTCATTTCAAAGCAGTGATTTGACATAATTCGCTATTTACCCGAAGCAGTACTATTCAAACGATACGAATAAAACAAACTTATAGGGAAAGTAAATGAGGGAGTCGTCTACCTGCGCGTTAGTAACTAAAAAATGACGGAGACATAACGGCGACTTTGAAGCGCACATCAAATACCACATCGTCTCAACGACCCTAGCGCTGAACTAGCGTGCAAGCTGCCCGCCGAACAGTTTTTACTGTGGGACACATATAATTTTATTGGTGGAAAGTCTGCAACTAAGTTCTGTGCACGTCTGAATCTAAGTTCCACATACATCCGGTTATAGATGGTTCAGAATAAAGTGAACACTCAAAAAAGCCCTGCTAATTTCTATTTTCAGCCAATTCGTATATTTCCGCGCGTAACGGCTAACGACAGGAAATATCTTACAGTTCTGGACACAGCACTTGATGTTTGCACGTGTTAAGGTACATTTTTCAGTCGGGAGGAATCTGTATAGTTTGATAAAAATATTATTTTAATTATATACAACACAAATATGTCGAATTCAGTTGATTCTATTTCAATATTGTTTCATTTAAATAGGAAAATACACGGAATTATTTTCGGCAATCCTCTGCTAACCTTACAGCGAGTAAGGTAACTATTGTTGCTGTTGAATTATGTGCAGTAACGATTAGTGATTTTTTTTCTTCAAAGGTTCAATTTTTAGTGCTCACCTTATCCCGAACCACATATAGTACACTTTGAAGTACGGCAGTCTGAAAAGGCCGTTTTTAGCTATGTGGGAGGATAGTGACTTTAATGAGCATGTTGTCTTAACAATGACGTCCCGACCTTGTCTGAAGTTTGTTTTCTATTCGTACAGTACGTTGGCACAATGGCAACACGCGAAATATTTTCGTAGGAGAAACCTGTTTACGAACACACAATGCAACGCATTTGAAGCGTGAGGTAGGCTGAGCACTTAAGAGGGTGTGGTACATAATTCAACGCTAAAAGCATTAATATATAACTGTAGGTTTATTGAAGCCAATTTTCCAAAAATTAAACAATAGCAATCCTAGACAATAGTTTTAGCCAACGTTTTAAACAAAATTGTTTTCAGTGTCACGAACTTCTGAGGCACAATCTCTGACGCCGGAACCTCGTGCATTTAACTGCGGCGCAAGAGATCACGCGTAACGAATTAGTAATTCTGGATAAATATTTACTCACAAAGTTGGCAAATACCATTATCTAGGATTGTCATTGAGTGTTTTATCCATATTGGCTTCAAAAAAAGCGTAGAAATGAATTTATGTTTTCAGCGATTATTTATCTACGACACACTCTTAAGGGGGTGGTTCACCTGTTTTCAACGTCATTTATTATTTTTATATTTGTGCCAGATATTTTTTTCTTATTTTAGACATACATTGTGACTAAATCTTCCTCTCAGGAACTTTTTGAATGTCTTATAGTTTTTGCATAATGAGTCGTAAACGTCAAAATTTGCACTTGACGGTTTTAATGCACGCCACTAAAACCAACTGACATACCAAACCGAAAAAAATAACTGTGTATAACAATGTTGTAGGCCGTGACGTGACATATAAAAACAAAACAAAAAAATGTAAAGTTTTGAATTTAAAAAAAAAATTAAATTTTTAAATTTTCATTTCAAAATTCAGCATTTTTTAATTAAATACAAAAATATTTTATTTCTGGTTTTATATATGTCAAATCATAGCCTACAACATTATTATACATTGTGAATTTTTTAGGTTTGGTATGTCAGTTGGTTTTAGTGGCGTGCATAAAACCGTAAAGTGTAAAATTTGACGTTTACGACTCATTATGCAAAAACTATGAGATACAAACATTTTCTAAGAGGAAGGTTTAGTCACATTTTATGTCTAAAATAAGAAAAAAAGTATCAGGTACAAACACAAAAATAAAAAAAGACGTCGAAAACTGAGGTGAACCGCACCCTTATCTTACAGACTTTGGCTTAGCCAGGATTTTTCTTCAAGGGGAGGGGGTGGGGGAGGGGAATAATAACTTGAGAATTTTCACAACATAATAAGGGGACACCGACCACATGTTATGAAGCAGTCCGAGTTCCCTCTCCCGAATTTTTTTTTTCAATGTGCAAAATGATGCAATTTAAGCAGTTTTTGTACCTAAACTATGAATATAACACTGCTAATTTTATCTTCAAGCAGTTTGTTTTCATTTCTAGGGCGGGTGGGATATATCCCAATATCTCCTCTCTGGCTACGCCCCTGCCTACAGAATGACATATTTGTTTTCTGCGAAAAAATTGTTTATAAATATTGCAAGTACTCAAAGGAATGCAAAAATTTATGTACAATCGAGAATTTTTTAAAATACGTGTTTTAAAAAATACTGCAAAAGTAAACATCTTGCCAACTGTATCGAGTCGCAAGTAAGTTTTTAAGCTTATCTGGTTGATTTTGTGACAAACTTTTAAATCACTGCATCTCGGGCTGCATTTTCCTGAGAGCACGGCGCATATACAAAGTTTAAATTCCTCGGCGGAAGTACCACTTTTTGCGTACCTGCCAGGCGTTCCATTACTCTCACAACAACAGTTGTGCACATTTTTATTGTAAATTGTACATTCCAGGAGCTTGCAACAAGACGATATTTTTTGTTCCTTACGGTATACTGCTCGAACAGAAAACGTGAAATATTCACAAAACCTGACAGAAATTTAATTTTATGCAATATGAGTGTGGCCACACTTACTATATTAATGAAAGGGGACGGTTTGAAGTTTAAAATGTTAACAGGTTAAAGGTAGCATTAACACTGAAACTCACCTGCAGAGTTGTAATTTATATCCTAACCGTTTTTGGAATTTTTACTAAATACTATTTTTAAATTTCATTTTAAGGGCTCATACCTACCTTAATATTCACTTGTCTTGAAAGTGTCCCATAGTATGTCTGCTAAGTATTTCATGAGGAATTACCTTTCGGAGTTTGGGCTTTTAATTTCCTTGCACCATATATGCTCCGATAGTAACACGACATTGGGGAAATGGTTTATTGGCGGTCGCTGATCTGTTATGCCATTTATTTTATTGGACCGTTCTTATTAATTTTGTTTCGACATGACTCATGCATATATGTGAAATTATGTAAGAAGAATGTGAATAATTGGCCAAAAATTATACTATATCATCCATGGGTTTATTGAAGAAAAAAAATCTTGTAACGAGAAGTATGCATGTGTAATTCGGTATTTTTAATTTGTTTTTGATGTTATGCAAATGATAGCTGTAGTCCCCAGTTTTTCATACCTACTCACACAAAATATTGCATACCACAAAGGCACAAGAAATTGGATTTTCATGCTAATGGCGTTCAACTTCGGGATACAATAGTAGGTGTGAATATTTGAGGTCCACGGGCGTTGTTTATTTGTTTGATTGCATAAATATCTACGAATAAAGTAAAATGATGGTTGACTGAGTGATTTACGTATCAAATCAGAGTCAAAACCACTAGGCCGACAGCAGAAATGTCAAATCTTGAGAGTGGGTTACTCTCAGGGCGTAGGCAAGTTGACAGAATGTAACGTCCCGAAATTCGACTCGTAAGAAGGCAAAAATGTGTCAAATATATTTCCTATTAATAAAACTTCTGAATTGTTAAAAGTATGATTCTTAAGGAGATGAAAATATGTAAAAAAGTGTTTTTAGATAGGTCCTCGATAGTTATCTAACACGTCGAGATATCGAAGTGTAGGCCTACTCTGCTTGAGGGTGATACTACGTAAATATTAGAATATTTATTCCAAAATTTTTACCAAAAATTAATATGTTTTCGATTTATCATCGATACATACAAAACCAGTTCGCCTTTTTCATAAGGTCGTGATATTTACTTATGGATGATGCTAACTTAAATACCTGAAAACTGAATCCGCAATTATCCGAAATTGCACCCTTAAGGGAAAGTGATGACTAAAACGTCAATATATCTTGAACTGGACTGGCTATCGTCGTGATTTTCGCTTCATTTGGGTGCTTATGCGAATTTATAAAATTATATTTGAAATTGAAATGAAATAGCGATAAATTAGTTTTCGTTTAATCCTCGATTTTTATCGAACCAGTAGAGATACGAGGTGGTGTTAGCTTCAGAATTATGCTAACGGAAATTCATAAAAAGTTATATGATATTTATTACGGATACGATAAACTACTTACTAAGGGAAAATGTTCGTTCGTAAAGCCATCAAGACAGGCAATCTGCAAAGACAGTTTGACCATCAAAGAGTAATGATTTATAAAGAATAAATCGATATCCAACGCTGTACAATATGTTTTTGCACTTCCATGTATGTATGTACTAGTGTTTTTTTTTATTTAAAGAATAACGTGCCATGTTACAAATATTTATACGCGGGCAAATTCGCGGGCGGACAGCTTGCACAGTTTAAAATTAAAAACATTTTATCACCTTTCCGAACATTTCATAACTAATGTGTTTTGTTTGATAAGTCCATAGATGTATGAGCTTGAATTTCAACAATTTTTTATAACTGAGTATGTTAATTTAATTTGTTTTACTGGGAAATTATTACCGAGTATTGTGATATGCTTTAAAAACTCGTACGGGGCTGCATTTAAGAATCCCGGTTAAATAAGCGGAACGTTGAGAGAGCGTAGCTTGGCTGCCGTACAGATGTCTTGCTTCAGTTCGCCTACCTCATGTAGTTTTCCAGGAACTGAGTGAACTAATGTTCGACACGTCAGCGGGCTACACCGTGTGTGCGGCCAATCTGTCTCCACGGTCTGCAGACCAAAGACACTGCGCCTTACCGACATTCTAGCTGGCAGTGAGTCAAGACAGCTGTATCTACGTCTGAAGAGAAGTCCTTTACCTCGGGGAAAACCACAAATAATCATGCTTGTACTCTGTTCTCTAGGAAGTGAGTCTTACCTTTGAATATATATACTGGGTAGAAGTCGCGAAAGGATAGGAAAAACTCTACGCGTTTGAGGAGAAGCTTGGATAATCCACCGCTGCAGTGCGCTGCTGTAACACCTTGTATCGTCTTAGTTGGTAAATCGCACGCTAGAGCGCTGCACAGTCACCCGCCGTCATTCATGACGTTTGCACCCCAAGCGACAGCGACCAA
>PNEQ01036819.1:0-14935 GCA_003012365.1 Medauroidea extradentata | reverse complement strand
GCAATATCACCTGTGTTACTACCATAGTTACCTTGTTGTGCTGGCTTACATTTCTGATAATCTTCGCACCTCTTGCCATGGTCCATCAGCAATATCACTTGTGTTACTACCATATTTACCTTGTTGTGCTGGCTTACATTTCTGATAATCTTCGCACCTCTTGCCATGGTCCATCAGCAATATCACCTGTGTTACTACCATAGTTACCTTGTTGTGCTGGCTTACATTTCTGATAATCTTTGCACCTCTTGCCATGGTCCATCAGCAATATCACCTGTGTTACTACCATAGTTACCTTTTTTTTGCTGGCTTACATTTCTGATATTGGAATTGAGATACCTTTCTTTTAAACAATTACCATAATCATGCATTAAAAAATTTCGCGTTAGATAAATGATGAAAAAAGAAATTGTTACACAAGGAAAAAAATTTTCTCTCTGGTCACTATAGTGAACATAGCATATTGGACAGAAAAATAAACATTACATTTTCTTGTATATTGGTGCACTGTAAAATGAACATAATTATAGGATCAAAGCAAACAAAACATGTATAAGAATTAGGTAGTATGTTAACAGCAAGAGAAAAAAACATAATATTCGTAAGTGTTGAAAACATAAACAAACCTTATTGTGTAGTACTATTGCAGCAGGCAGAAGTGTTGAGAATACAATTGATAGATGTGTGGGAAGCTGAGCGAGAAAGAATAATTATTGGTGAGGCAGTGTGTGAAGAACTGTTGGATATTAATCACACTGAAACTAACACGTGGCACGAAGCTGCACGAATGTGAAGTAGGAAGTGTAGAAAGAATGGGATTATGGAATTTGTGGACGACTGATTATAGGGATGTGTTTTCAAGTGAACCAGGGTTAACCACTGAGTATATTGCAAGGAGCTTTAAAACAAAATAGTTCCAGATAGGCAGAGTATAATTGAACCAGATACCTTGATTGATTGTTTTTGGCGGTAATCACAGCAGCACAACTGACTTTGTAAATGGTTTCTGGCAAGTGCCACTACATGACAGAAAGTACACTGTGTTTCTGTATCAAGGGCGGTCATATCAATACAAAAAGTCTTAACTTTTGGTTTACTAAACAGCTTGGGGGAATTTCGTAAGACTGTAGATGCATCACTAGGACCAGAACTTGAGGCCAAGGTAAATTCTTACGTGGAAAGGTGCGTTAATTGCCACTGAAGCTTTTGATGAACATTTAGGAATTCTGGGCCAACTATTAGACAGGTTAAGGGAGGTTAATGGCACTTCCAAATTTTCAAATCATGTTTTTAAAAACAGAAGTAGAATTTTTGGCCCTTTAGATTAAGTGCGGAAAGCATTATGTCCGCACCCAGCAAGGTCAGTTTGATAAGAAACTTCCTAGCATCAAGTAAAATTAAGAGGGATTAAAGGGCTATGTAATTTTTACTGTTGAATTGCAGAAAGATTTTCAGTTGTAACTACATCTTTGTTAAATTTACTAAAAAAGAACTTGGTGGACAGATAAATGTAGAAATAACTTTGACACATGTTCGCAGCATCTTGTGCTGTGAAGCTGCCGCCTCATCCTGCCCGTTCCATATTCCTGCACTTGACACTAATCCTTTGTACCTTAATTACTCACGGCACACATCAGTGCACTCCAACCTGACCCCAAGTATATTCTATTAAAGCCTACGTAATCCTTCCTTAGCTATCCTTCGCTCAGAAACTTAACGGAATATTTTCCTACGAGCCGTCTTGCCGCCTGTAGACACACCACCCATAGCACAGGAAGACAATAGGAGAGAGAGAAACCACCCCCTCGCATCTGCGTCGTCTCTCATTAGACGAGCGGCCGGCCAATCACCACAGACCGCCCCAAGAAAGGTATAAAAGAAGGAGCACGAGCCACTGAAATCAGTCGCGATCTACTCGCCGCTCAGTGCAGTCGCGATCCGATTGCCACTTGCTCAGTAGCAGTATACTAGGCACAACTGAAAGGTTCAGTTCAGCTTTGGTAGATTTCTCTACCGTCATCACGCCTTCAAGCTACAGCTGTAGGCCTGGAAGTCCAGCGACCGCCGGATCCCTTCCAGAAGTGCCCATCACGACGTGAGAGCCTTCTACGCCAGTTCACCAGCATTGTCGATCAAGAGCCACTTTCCGAGATGACGTCAGCTGCATCAACGACTCTCCCCATGAAGGCTAGTGCTCTTCGGTTACTTTCCTACCCGCCTGTCAGGCTTTCTAGGCACAGGGTGTTTCATTTTCCATTGTTGGCTTATGCACCTATCTTTTCTTCACCCGCTATAACTCCCCACACCATTGTTGACAAACCCATATACCTGTAAGACACTTGTGACCCCTGCATCCTATAGAATCACCATGGGAGATTGTTTATTGGGTCGCCGTAAGTATCCTACGTCTGAGAGGAGGCATAAGCTGCGTGCCTTCCAGGTTTTTCTCATTAACGTCCTGTGGAGGTAGCACGACTACATTGTGTTCTTTCCAAGTGGTATCGTGTTTTGTCTTGTCTGGGAGAAGTGAAAAGGCATAGGGTCATGCTGAGGTGCACTTCTAGCGCTCCTCTACAAGTCCACCTGCCCAGCGCCAATGCTAGTTCTGTCGCATCACGGGTTTGCATTTCACACCAGGCGATCCTACGGGATTCTGGTTATCATTCTCTAAGCAGCCATACTGTTCTTACTGTCATCCAAGCCACAGTCACCTTATGCCTAAGAGGTCAGGTAGGGAACTAAGAGCCAGGCAGGAGTTCGCCAATCTCGTACAGAGGGAGGCTAGAGATCCTGAGACAGGGGTGTACTGGATCCAGGGGGAAGTTTCTGCCGCCGCACGAAGAGGCACCCTGCTCAACGGCCACACCATTGTTCGGCTGGCATTGCAGTCAAACATTGGATCAGTTTTCCTTGGCACCCCCTCCTTGTACCAGTTCCCATCTCAACCCAATCCTCGCCTTGTGAACCCCCTCTGACGCAACTCTTTACCTCGGCACCTTCGTGCTCTCCCGTCCGGGGGATCAACACCTCCATTGTTGTCCGGGGGATCAGCACCTCCATTGTTGTCACCCTTGCCGACAGACTACCCATTCCTTCACCGGCGTCAACTTCAAAAGGGCCAAAAGATTATTTACAGAGGAAATTGTAGTAAGCCACCCAGATTTTGGTTGAGAATTTTTAAGTACAGATTCATCAGGTTATGGTTTAGGAACTAAATAGTTTCAGAAGAATGATGCAGGTAAAGAACAATTGATAGCTATGCGGAGCAGAGCTCTGAACCCAGCGGATAGTGTATATACTGTAACAGAATGGGAATGTTTGGCCGTAGTGTGGAGTTTAAATAAACTGAGAAGTAAAGTTTTGGGTAACATAATTTTGGTGTTATCAACTCATCATTCTTCAACTGTCTTACTTGTGTATGTAACAGGTAAGGAAAATAGGGATGTAGATTTTTTAAGCAGGTCAGTAATGGATGGTGAAGACTTGGTAATGGAGGAAAGACCTAGGGCAAGGCTAGCCAGGGTACAAGTTGAGGACAGGGATTTGGTATGGAAAATTTAAGGGTGTAAGGTGAAGGCCGAGAGATGATGTGTGGAAGCAGGTAATGAGGTCTTGGAAGATGAGAATGAGGATTTGACCGACACACAGGCTCAAAAGTTACTGTTGTGGTACTTTTTGAATGAAGGTATTTTGTATCGGAGGAAAATTTAGCTGTTGGGAGTTGGACAATTTGTGTCCCTAGGGATAGGGTAAAACAACTGATTTGGCACTACACAAATCTATAAGGCATTTTGGAGCTAGGAAAGTATATTGGTTGCTTCGCAACAGCTATTATTGGTCAGGAATGGAGAGAAGTGTAAGACAAGTGCTAAGTACTTGTGACCTATGTCACAAGACTAAGTTTCCTAACTGAAACTGGGAAGAACCATGGGATTCCATTATACCAACTGGTCAAGATAGCAATAGATCTATATGGGCCTCTGTGTAAATCCAAAGGAGAGGTGCAGTACATTCTGGTAGTGCTTAGTGTGTTTAATAAGGTATTATGTTGTTACTTACACAGCTGCAGTGTGTGTTACCAAGTTACGGAATGGCTATTTTCCTATGTATGGATCGTGCCGGACGATGCCGTTGATCGGCAGGTTTTCTTGGGAATATGTTTCCCCCTATCTTTCATTCCGGTACTACGCCATACTCGCCTCATATCATCCCTCACCAGTGCTAAAGACCTCAATGTTAAGTGTGGACCAAAGTCACTCACTCCTAAGTATGGAACTTCCAAACATATACTAAGGGACTATGGGACACAATTTACAGCTGATGTGTGGAGTTGAGAGATGGCATGGGTTGGCATTGATGTAGTTTACTCTTCAGTCAGACATCCACAAGGAAACCCAAGTGAGCGGGTAATGAAAGAACTAGGCAGTTTGCTGAGAACCGATTGTCATTCATAACACAGTAAATTGTTAGAAGCAATACAACTAATAAATTAATTTCTAAATCAGCACATACATGGCAGTATAGGTTTTTCACCAAAGGAGAAGTACAGGAAGGTAATAATGCACATCAATTTAAATTTCCAGATATAATGCAGGTGTCATGGAGGACAGAATTGAGGAGTTTTAAGTTGAAATTTAAACATGCAACGATCCAGAAGGGACAACAACAACGTAGCAGCTTCAGTAAATTTAAAGTGGGTGACAAAGTGTTGTTAAGGGTATGTGAGAGTAGTGACTATTTGTCCAAAGATACAAAGAAGCTGTTTCTGCTATATGATGGGCCCTTTGTAATACTTTATTTACTCGAATACCCCTTGCCCTTTTTTGAATAAACTCTGCACCAAGCTTTCAAAAGAAAATGACTTAAATTCTGAAATTTGTCACAAACACATATTTCAACTTAAATAATTCAGACAAGTTTTTTAAAAGTTGAGTCACTATAATTCTTCAAAAATAAAAAGTCTCGGTGAAATTCATATGCTTCGTCTACTGACAGCTGATCACATCGGTATCCCTACAGGTGAAGTATCTTTCTACAACAACCGTTTTACAAATATGTTTAGTATGCATCATAGTTTTAAGTGCACTAAAGACAATAAAGTAATTAAAATATTTTTGGTATTTATTGCATCAAATGGATTTTGAAACATTTAAGATGCAACAATAAACAACGAATGCAGATGGCCACCTTCTCAACATTTTTTTTGTTTACGTTCATTAATAATGCTATGGCCATGTTAAACACTGGTAAACAGATTAGCACGTGAGTAAAGAAACGGAACAAGAAAATGCTGCATCAACAAGTTATCATCTCTGGAATCAACCAAATAATTCAGTATTATTTCCAAAAATATGTTTAACTGACCTTTTACATGTCGCCTCCCTGCTGCTACCATCGCAATACCCGCCAAGCTCGCTGTCCACATCTTAGATTAATTTTAACTTCTCCATAACAGTAAACAATTGTAAACGCATCTCTTTCGTTATTTTACACGTAGCAGTAGTGGCTGTTATTGTATAGTGTAGCAGAGCTGCCTTGTTGGAACAGACATTTTAAAATTTACCCTTCTCTTTGTAACCTATGTGGGAGTGTCGTATCGTCTACGTGTGTTTAAATGTAGTATTGGGAATGAAAATGTTTGAAACATGTTGATTTGTGTAGAAATTTTGAAACGACTGTGATCTATTAAGTTAATAAGTAACAAGAATGATTTATTTTAGTAAATTCAGGATTGAAGATATAAACATAGGCTATGTAAACTTGTTTTTGTGTGTATATGCATAAAATAAATTTTTGTGTCAATTTTGTTGTCAGTTACCATCAATCCCAGTGCAACGTAAGAAGCCCTACATTACGTTGAGGAAAAATTGCAACAGGTTACGTGATGACAGCCTCTCTTCGGACTCTGACTTTGCTGACAGGTGATTGTTTTCTGTTTACATAATGCAGCATGCATTTATCCCATAAAAATACAGGTACGTTAATTATATTCTGCCATAGAAGTACTTGTAAACCCACTGTCTCACACAGCTCAAGTCTACTGAATCTAGCAATTCCATGTTATACTTTGCTTCAACAAAATAACCATTAATGCTCTTGGTCCGAAGGGACCTGCAGAAGGGACAAAAGAAACACAGCTAGTTTCTCATATGGCTTTATATCATGACGTATTACTGTATTTGCCAGCATATGACTACTATTTTTACATATTTTTAGCCTTCAAAAATTGCTACTCGTCTATATGAAGGTGCAAAAATTTTTGGTAACCTGAAAATTATTTGAAAGTTAAGCTGTAAGCTGTGGAGTTGTATAATGTTTCAATGAATTGTGTTTTTAGTCAAAAATGAAAACAAGTTCCCTGTTTTCTTAATAAAATGTACGGTACAAAATTTTGATGAGCGTCATTCGTTACAAAGGACACGTTTACCTCGCAGCGAAGCGACGATCGATGCAGCTGGTATGCTGCCTAGATCCTTTGTTTTGCAAGCACAAAACTCTCGGGCGGAGAAAACGAGGATCTAGGTACAGTACCACACTTTCGTGTGTCTACTGTCTAGTGCTAGGCTGGCAGGCAACAACAGCACACAGGAATGTGGTGACCTTACAAGCATCTGTTGTAGCCCGGTGTTGCCATGTAGCGCGCTGCGTGCCTCAGTTCGGCGTTGCCATGTTGCGCACAACTGCCGGCAACTGATGTCGCCAGCCACTTGTGCCGTCGCTGCCGTGCGTTTCCTTGCAGTAGAGTAGTAGTAAATGTTATTCGTTTGTGTATCTCCTATGATATTTATATAACGGTAATAAGTGCATTAAAAATATTCAAACAAAGTTTTTAATGTTTCTGGCAAAAGAAAAAAATATTTTTTCTGTCGGGAATTTCGAAATTAATAGTTTATTTTTTTTTTTTCAAGATTTTGTACTTTCAAAGCCATGACTAGTCTTATATGCTGTGTGACGTGCACTGGTATGTAGCCCATAGTTGACTTCTTATCATGTAGTAATTTTTTTATTGGATATTTTTTGTTGTGTACAAGAAGTTAATTAAGCCAACTGAACCAAGTGCAAGGATGTATACTGCAGGACCCACTGGGGATGCTAGAAAAGAAATTAACATCAAAATTTTTTTCAAAATTTACATTTAAGTTAACTGTTAAAGCAAGATAAAAATATTAAATTTTACATGTCAATTTTGTCTGATTTATATCGTGTTTGGAATTCTAAGTAACTTTTCTTATATTTTGCCTTGATTGGATTTTTTAAATTTCAAGTAGGCTCTGAGCTAGTCTGTGCTGGGACGGATGTATCTGGCAGGCAGGTCATAGTTCACCTGCTTGGAGGCAACGTACAGAGGCAAGAGCTGCAGTTCGTTACTTGATCGACGTGGGTGGTAGTGTCGTGCGCAATAAAACTCCGAAAGGTGGTGATCCGCGACAGTGATGACTCAGCACGTCCCCAATGAATAAACTAATGAATATTTAGCTGGTTTGGTGAAATAAAACGCTTTGCAAATTTGTCAGTAGCCATGTTACATCCTTTTCTTCCATAGTAAATGTAAATTAATCAGTTTTCAAACAATTTGGGTCCCGTTGTATCATTCCACAGCTCGACCGAGTAAGTCCGGGTGTGCGCCCAGGAAGAGGTCAGTCGAGGTGTCATGGCGGGGCGGAGAGGATATGTAAGGGAGCGCTGGCACGGAGAAGTAAAGCCTCGGGGGCGAAACCGCTCTAGCTAAAACCACATTATTTTGCTTTCCTTTGTTTTTAGTAGCACTAGGTGTAATAAGGTGTTGCACAATATGTAACCGTATAGCCATCATCCTGAGTGGAGCAGGTATCGAATTCTAAAGTTTGTAAATCACAGTACTGTGCTACGATGTTCTCTTGTGCTGAAATTCTTGGGCAGACACTCAGTAATATTGTGGATAACTGCAAACTGCTGCAGTTTGCTTAAGGTTTACTAGAGCGTGATTGGTTTGGCGAAATATCGCTTGTCACGTCACTTGTTGTATTTGGCTTTGTTTTGTTATCTTGATTGTTCGTCCTGGGCAACTAGTATCATGAATCACTCATCGTAGCTATAAATAAATAGCCGTAAAGCAGATATTTGTGATGTTTTTTGTCTTGGTGTCCTGCGAGCTACATCGTTAAGTAATAACAACGGGAGAGAGTTACGTTATCACGAATACAACACACAGAACAGTAACCCCAATAACTCGTTACAGCGGGGTCATTCTGTATGCCGGCAAATACAGTAGCAGTATTATCAACAACTTATGCCACCTCAAACTCTCACATAATATATTTTTATACATCTTCACCAGCAAACATGCCAGTGGTGCCGCTATGCTGTATTATTTTCGTAGATATGTAATGCTATGATAAGAATATATAAATGGCCGCCATTTTGAAAATATGAACACACAACGAAATACACGAAAGTCGAATCAACTTTGTATGCAGTATATGTGTATCAATTTTGATGAAATTCAGAAAAATATTTCATAATATATGTCATACTGTGCTAAAAATACAGGAAAGGCTACCATTCTGAAAATATGCACCCAGGATGAAAGAAATACACAAAGGTTAAGTCAGCTTTGTATGTAGTATAATTAGGGGAAAGGAATAATTTGCGAGTTGAATGGCCGACATGTCAGAACCTACTCAGGGTGGCGAGCAACCGGAAAAACCGGGAAAAGTCAGGGAATTTAAGACGTCTGGAGAAGTCAGGGAAAAGTCAGGGAATTCTCTAAAAAAACCTGGAATTTCAAAATATTTAAAAATTTGGTAAACGAACATTTCTGCAAACACAACGTACCATTTTATTAGTACATACACCAATTTTATAGTTCCATAATATTTTTTCGTACCGATATTGTAGTTGTGTGGAACAGTGGATTAGACGCGTGGTACCAGTTTTTCGTCTCAAATACAATTTTTTAGGTGTTTTGTACCAGAACTTTGTGGTTGCCGCCAGTGTTGCCAGACCAATGGTTTCCCTGACAATGTGTTGTGATGTTTTCAAGTTTCCACGGTGGTAAAAAATTAATCTCTCGTGGTGTTTCTTGCATACTGGTTTGCAAAATGTCGTAAATTTTAATGAAGTATTAGTTAATAACGTGGGTTTTAAACAGTTGTGGTCTTTTTCCCCAAGAGTTCGTAGTAGAAATTGAAGGTGTGGACTTGGCAACATAGGATTCTCAGTCCACTTCGCTTTTGTTCTTGACATGTGGCATGCTGATAGGTTCGTAATCGTTGTCGGTTGTTTATTGTTTACTTGGCGTGGCGCACATATTTTTTTCTATGCTTCGTGCGAGTATTAATATCTTCTCATCATGTCTGAAGTCCGTGGATTTACATTTAAATTGTATTTTATCTACCGTACCGCGTAATGGCGGAACATGCCTGAACTTTTTGACTCGTGCAGTGATAAAGGTGTGTTAAAAAGTTACAGCATAACGTGATCTCGTGTGTGTTTATGAAAATGATTAAGTACCTTAAATGTATATGGAAATGTGTGTTATTTCCACAATGTGTGTTATTTCCACAACGTAATTAATTTAGGGAAATCGGTCGTAACAGGAAGACAGAGACTGTATTGGTTAACCGATCCTACTACTATTAAGTGAATCGCAAAGATCCTGGTAATAACTCTGCAAGGTGCAATTCGTGCAAAGTTATTTTTTCTTTAAGCAGCATGGGCCGGTGTTCCATTATTAACCGCAGTGAAGGCAGAAAATCCTAAGTGGCTGGGAGTTTAAACTGTGATGGTAGGCCTAGATGCTTTTTTCAAATCTGTACAATGCGAAACAACAATGTTTCCAGATTAGTGTCACAGCAAAGAAACTTCAGTTACAGTGAGATAAGATAGGTTTTTACATCACATTTGGTCTTACGTCGTATTTCATGGATGAAATGAGTTAATTGCTAGAGGGGAAGAAAGTTGTAGTTTGTTTTGACGAATCATTGAACAAAGTTTCTCAAAAACATCATTACAGTATGTTTTTGGGATTCAAAGAGTGATGGTGTAGTGACCAGGTATTACACGTCTGTTTTTAGACAATTTATTAATGATTTTAAATCGAGAGTTTTTCCTCTCCATCACAACAACAGAATTTTAAAAGTGGAATGTGAATTGACATAAGTAAAAATTGTTGTATAGGGCTTTGTTGCTTTGTAAAAAATGAAGATGATATATAATTTCTGCAAGGTGAAGTTATGTTGATTAATAGTTTTCAGTTTTCCCAAAAAGATAAATATTAACTATCACAACTCATCGTGTACTGGCCAAACTATTGATTTTAGACATATAGTTTATTGTAAAAATGTTTCTACGGACATAAGTAGTCCTATGTAATTTTTTTGTTAGGTTATGTTAGTTTAAGTTAATTAGGTTACAAACATTAAAATTTGTTTTCTAACCTAAATTAGGCATCCTACCGAAAATTTTACGTAAGAAAGACATTAGAAGTAGTCCTACATAAAAAATTTGTTACCTGACCTAACAAGCTAACTTAACCTAACCTGACAAAACATTTTTTTACATAGCACTACTTATAACGTTCCTAAAAACAGTTTACATAAATAAACTACATGTCTAAAATCAGTAGTTTGGTTGGTACACAATGAATAGCGAATCTTTATATTTACCCAAAAAAAAAAATTTTGTCGCGATTATACAACGTGGTTAATTTTATTGATATTTTGTTGGTCAGGGAAATATGAGCAACTGACCTGGAAAAGTCAGGGAATTTTTTTTTACATGTTTTGGTAGCCACCCTGCCACTGTGCTGTAGTATGCGTTATTTTTAAGTAAAAAAAATTGTAGAATGTTTTTAAAAAAATAAGGTCTTGAAACCATACAATCAACAAATTTGGAAACTGTCATTTTAATAATTTTTAATATAATATCTAGGCCTCTATAAGAACCGAATTGAAAAAATACTTTCATTTTGATTTGAAAATAATTTCACCATCTGAAAATCTCTGCGCGAGAGGTTAACAAATGTTAAAATTATTTTAAAATTGAAGCAAGAAAATTTTTGAAATCTGGTTATACAGGCCCAGATATTATGTAAAAAACTATAAAATTTACAGTTTTATATTTTTTGTAGGTTTTGTGGGTTGAAGCCTTAATTTTTCAGAAAACAGTTTTTAATTTTTTACTCATAAGTAGCATGCCACCGATATAAATAAACGTCCGCTGAAAAAATGTGTACTTGAAAAAAATATCTCATCGGATTTGGATGAGTAGTTCAGATGTTACTGACGATGAATATTCCAGTCGTCTGCTTGACATCGTAGCTTTACATACCTCTTAATTCACAATGCTTATACAAGTAAATATTAATATTCTGTAGTCAGAAGTTTCGTTTCTATACGAACACATTACTGCATGTTATATGACAAAAAAAAATTTCTTGTTCTCTGGTAAACAGTCTGAGATTACACTTCTGCAGAGAACTGTTGACTAGGGTTTTGTAGAGTTCAGTAAAATCTCTGTACGACAACCTATTTTATAAGGACCACCTGTCTATAATGAGCCCTTTTTGAGGGACCGTTAAAATTTGTTAAAAAATGTCGAAAATTTGAAGGTAATCCGGCGAACGTACATTTGTGTGCATCACCTTGCATTTTTCACGGCGAGCGCTGTATGCCAAGCGGCAATTATGAACCCTCCCGTCCTTAGTCTCTCCCTTCCGCCGCCAACACCTTCAGTGGAATCATGTTACTACAAGAGTTCATTATAGCACAAAAAATTGTTGTAACTAGAAAAGATAATTTTTAGGTTATTAACATACTTGGGATGGGAATAATAACAGTATAGTTTAACTTTGTTAGTATCTCAGCTGTTATAAAGCAAATTCCCATAAACAATGTGCACATCAGGGTGGCCACTGAGTCGGGAATTTAGAGAAAAACAGAGATTTTTTATTTTTGTTCGGAATTCGAGAGAAAACAGGAAGTTCAATGATCCGGGAAGAGACTGTGTGTTTGGGTTTATTTTATAAAGCTGATTCCCGCCTTTTAAACATCATGTGATTGAGCCGGACCACCCAGACTCTTCTTACAAGGCCTAAACCTATCCAACATAAATACCAACGAACAAAGATAACAAACAAGGTTAAATGGGACTAGTGTCCCTTGCCTCTACTGACCTATGCTTATAGCTTATCAGAGATTAGGGATCTACTCTTTACATTCCTGAGCAAGGAAGAAAACATTTTAGAACAAACCATGTATTGACATTTTAAGCACTCCAGATACAATATTCGAACAACCTTATCCCACATTACAAATGTTTATTACAATTCGATGTGAATGCACGACTCGCTACAACACTCTTTACACTCGATATCATAAAATGTCAGTTCCTTGTTTTACGTGTATCACTTCAAAACACTGACAATGACCATAACACGCTTGAATACCCAAAGCAACAAGCGCGATTACAATTACCAATACGTACCAATACTTATAAATACATCTTTCAAAGGTAGGTCAATGCACAATAGAAACGCAGACACTATTTCTGAGTCTCCATTTATCCTCTGTGCACGAAACGCCCCTCGTCCATTCTTCCTAACATAATTTCCCTGCCAACGAGCACATTAACTCAATAGTCAAATGCGAAGATAACCACTCTCGTCGATCTCCCGTAACGGAGAAAGCCTGGCAATCCATCCATTTCACAGGAATTCCTGTTACACCAGTGCTACTACCTCGTAGAGCTTAATCTCCCTCCAGCGGTGCTGCGCGGTGCGAACTCGCGCGCCCGACAAATGTTTGCTAGGGCCTCTTCTGCACCAGCTAAATCAACCTGTCTATTTTACTCACGAACCGCCTCGGGCAGTGTAGGAAGTAGATACGTACGATTGCAAGAAGAACCCACTTAAGTTTCGTGTTGCGTCTTTCGCACATCGGCGACCAACAGGATACAAAAACCCTTCGTGACTACTCTTCGGTACAGGCACCTCTCCCGTCGAACGCAGACGTCAGAATGCGCTTCTCCCCGATGCGAGCAGCGCTCGCCTCCACCCGCGCGCCCCTACCGCCGGTCGGCGGAACTACCCTTCCCCCCCCCCAACTCCAGGCCGCTCTCCTCCATGGCCAGTGGAGGAGAGGAGCGGGGTGGGCGGGGGGGCAGCCAGCACCATCAACCAGGGCAACCCAACTCCTAAATAATTCCCTTCACGCTAACCACAAGTCACTCACAAGAGGGAAGGGCGAAAAGACTCCCCCCAAAACTGAAAATTGAAGAAGAAACCCCCCCTAAAAGGAAATAGAAAAACTCAAAATACTCAAAACCCAGCAAGAGCCCGCTCAACCCCTCTCCCTATCCAAGTCTATGACCGGCCCTCGACCTCCGATGACCTCTCTGTCATCGTGACACTCTGCTCCCCCTCCCCTAGCAAACCTACATCCAAGACATTTATAACCATACTTTGACTCAACATTACATAACTATACAAGTTAGCATACACAATTTTACAAACACCATCACAATCATATAAACAAATAACATAATCACAAGTCCATTACATTTTAGTTAATCATGAACTCATTTGAGGCGCCTCACAATATACAAACACCCTTTACTTCTTTTCGCCGGCCGGCATACATCACAACATATTAAAATAGACTCTTAAGGCCTAGGACGAAATACCTTTAAATGCACCACATGTGCTTTCCTTTGCACCATAGGATCATTCTCCGTATGCATGAGCCAGGTGTTATCGCCGAGGCACTTTTGCAACCTGTACGGCCCTTCGTACCACGGGAACACCTTAGCAGACACTTTATGAGCCAAGTCTGAAAGGCGAAAACTACGACACAACACCAGGTCTCCCACCCTGAAGGGGTTCGCCTTCCTACCCTGATTGTATCTGCGCGCTCCTTCTCTCTGGGCGTAGATTAACCTCTCTTTGATTCGCCTCAGCAAAACCTTACGTTGATTTTCAGAATGCAAGGAATCCAGGTGAGGGATTCCCCATACATTTAGTAAAGGGTGCGTTATGCGCCTACCGAAAAACACTTGACCCGGATTTTCCCCCATATTCTCATGCAAGGCATCATTCAAACCCAGGTTGATCCATGGTATTTGCACATCCCATTCCGTGTGCACGGGATTGCTAAAGATCCCTAACACCACTTGGAGGTTCCGGTTTACATGCTCCACCATGTTCCCCTGCGGGAAATGAGGAGAGCTAAAGGAATGTTTGATTCCCCACTCACTACACATGACTTTAAACACGCTACCCGAAAAACATGCAGCGTTGTCACTCACTAACTCTGCGGGAGCACCAAAGATTTTCCACACCTGATTTTCCAACACTTCTTTAAGGGCTTTGGCCTTCATATTTCTTATAGGCAACAAGATGGTGTATTTAGAGAAGGTGTCAAGCACCACCAGTAACGCTATATTTCCCTTCTTAGAGCGAACCAAGGGCCCGAAAATATCTATATGCACTTTCATCCAGGGGCTCGAGGGCTCTTCCGCAGCGTACAGCCCTATCCTCGTGTTCTTGGGAGCCTTTAATTCTTGACATTTTTGGCAGGTGTTCACGTATTTCTTAATGTCCCCGCTCATACCTTCCCAATAAAAATCCCTGGCTATTTTCTCTTTAGTCCTCATCACTCCCAAATGACCCCCTCCCGGTTGGTCATGATAATATGTCAAAATCATACTCCAAACTACTTCGGGAACTACCACCCTTTTCCGGGACCCTGTTCCCACATGATACAACACCCCATCCTCTACTAAATATGGGATCTGAACCCCGGTCTGTAACCCAGCCTTGAGGAGTTTACAAGCAGCATCAGATTCTTGGTGAGTTTTCAAGGAAGTGAAGGACTCTGGAACTGACAATAATGAGCCTACTACTTCAACGCCCTCCTCCGACGGCACCTCAAAATGTTCTTCTTCGAACATCCTGGAC